>QNTS01000487.1:224548-245521 GCA_003317085.1 Hucho hucho
GAGGATCGATCCAAATGTGGGTCTAACCAACAGTTAAAGTCACCACCTAAGATCAACATATGGGAAGACATATCTGGGAGAGTAGAGAAAACCTATTTGAAAAAAATCACCATTGTCCCAATTAGGAGCATAAATATTAACAAGAATCACCTTTGTATTGAGCAGCCTACCACTGACAATTATGTATCTACCATGGGGATCTGCGATCACATTAGAACATGTAAAAGGTACCGATCTATGAAGTAAAATAGCCACCCCTCTTGCCTTACTCTGAAATGAGGAATGGAACACCTGACCCACCCATCTGCACCTAAGACTTGAGTGTTGTGATACCTTCAGATGAGTTTCTTGGAGAAAGATGATGTGAACTTTCAATTGATGAAGGTGGTGTAGCACCTTACTATGTTTAACTGGGTTATTTATGCCCCTGCAGTTCCAAGTAAGAAAATTAAAACCATTCCCTCCAGCAGGATGGGCTACACTAGGCTGAGTCATGTCTTAAGAGAGAGAGAGGACGTGTAAAGGACAAGGTAGGTACAATGTAAACTGAAGATCTTAGTTGAACCTAAAAGCGCAAATGTAAAAAACAAAGACAAGCGACGAGGCACAAAAAACATATACAAACTATATACAAATAAAGAGGGAAAAAACCCTTCCCTCACAAACCCTGAATACAAAAAAAGTTTAGAGCTGAAATTTGTGACCATTTAACTAGAGTAAGCCAAACATACATAGATTGGTCCCCAACAGAGTCTAAGGAAAACGACCCTCGGTTAGAGAGGTTTAACAGCAATACAGATGATAAAACTAAGACAACCATGAAAACAGCCAGATATTGGCATTAGAGGCGGCATCCTGGGTTGGAAATGAAAACATAAAAAAGAGAATGACATTCAAATGTCGATAAACCCAGCAAAGATAAACCCACCCATTCGGCCTGCTAACTAGCCTGCTAAGAAGACCAGCTAAGCAACCATTTGTTACACACCATGCGGTACAACATCCGCTTTCACGTTCTTGTTGATGAAATCTGCCGCTATATCCGGGTCTTCGAATCTGTGCATGGAGCCGTCCGGTAAAGTCAGTCTCAAAACCGCAGGGTAGATGAGGCCGAACTTCGCGCCTGCCGCTGGCGCTTCACAGATCCAAAGCTAGCCTGCTTCTTAGCCACAGCTGTGGTGAAGTCCGCAAATATCGAGACTCTTTTACCCTTATAGAGGAGAGGGGAGGCTTCTCCCGATCTTCTCAGTATGTCATTGCGGACATGAAAGAAATGCACCCTGATGACAAATGGTCACGGGGGTTCTCCATCCCGGGGTCGGCTACGCTGAGTGCGGTGGGCCTGGTCTAGCAGTGGCTTCTCCTATAGACCGAGCAGCTCCTGAAGCAGCTGGGCCATGAACTCCGTGGGTCTTGGGCCCTCCACTCCCTCCGGTATTCCCAGTAGACGAATGTTGTTCCTCCGCATTCTACTTTCCATATCTTCGCATCTATTGTCGAGGTCTGCCACCCTAGCCTCTAGCTCGCTAATGCGAGTGCTGTGGTCTGAAGCACCTTGCTCCAAATCCGATATGGCCACTCCGTGTGCGTACCATTGATATCTCTGACCAGAGATTGGTAGAGAGACAGTACATTTTTATTTTGTTTTGAGGGTGCCTATCACGGATTGTAGCATCTCCACAGTCAGTGTTTCCGTGGGGCCGGCATTAGCAGCATCCGGTGGCGGGGGTGAATCAGGAGAGGGCACAGGCTTGCTGCGGCCTGCTCTTGCAGACTCTTACAGACGTTTTTGGCCGGGTAGACATCATTACAAACTTAAATTTATTAAACTTGAACTGAATTGTTTATGGGTCTCTTCAGACGCCTGGCCAAACAGAAATATATACAATTTGAAATATATAAATTTGGTCACTAACTCAGGAGCGATAACTGGCTGGCTCTACATCGTTGGCTTCCAACAGCGCCCCCAAGCCCAATCATTCATGTCAAAAAACTCATTGGGACTCCCAATCAATGCCAGATGTGATACAGCCTGGATTTGAACCAGGGTGTCTGTAGTGATGCTTCAAGCACAGAGATGCAGTGGATTAGACCGCTGCGCCACTCGGGAGCCCAGAGTTATTCTGCGCTCTGGCACACTCAGACGAGAGTGCTCTGATATATGAGTAGATGGCCAGACTGAATTTAAGAACGCACCCAAAATGGTTACTTGTATAGTGAACGTTACTCATGACGTTACTACCCTGCTGAATCTGCAGTTAGCTAACGAACCAGGTTAAATGTTAGTTAGCTAACATTAGGCTAGAACTAGCCAAGCAAATGGCTCTGAAATATGAATAATAAGATTATACACATAACGTTAGTTAGCGAGCCAGCCAGCTAATGTTAGCTAACTAGCTAACAGTACACTAACTTGAAATTATAACGACTTTGTCAAAATTACAAACGTGAAATATCAGAAGATGGCTCTACGGGATCGGTGTCCCTATACCAGGACGGTTGATGCTAACGTGCGCTAACATGTGCTAATGTGACTAGAATGACATTGTAAGTAACAGCAAACTTTCCAGGACATGTCTTATATAGGCAGAAAGCTTACATTCTTGTTAATCTAACTGCACTGTCCAATTTACAGTAGCTATTACAGTGGAAAAATACCATGACATTGTTTGAGGAGAGTGCACAACAACAAAAAACATTATAACTGTATTTGTATTCTCATTAGCTGCTGCCTTGGCTGCTGCCTAGGCAGCTACTCTTCCTGGGGTCCAAACACATTAAGGCACTTACATTACACATACAGTGCCTTCGGAAAGTATTAAGATCCCTTTACTTTTTCCACAAATGCAACCTTCTGCTGCTTGCCAGGCAGAGCCCACAAGGGATGGGAAATTAACCTAAACCACTCATACTTTTCATGTATAGTTCGCTTTTATAATACTCAAATATTCAATTAATGGTGGCCAATATTGAGAGATGAGAATACCCTCACGTATCTGAAATTACATGATCAATTGATATTTACTGATCATGAAAGGCACGCAGTTACTTTCTGTATAACTTTGATGATAAAGCGCAGTTGTTTTGCATGGAATGATTGGTCATTTTTTGTTCTGACTATGCTCTTCAAGAGGTGATGCTATAACAACCAAATAGTTAATTATTTAACAATCCCTTGAAAACGTCACGCAGTTGTCAATGGTTTTGGCAGAGCTGGGGGTCTCCTTGCCCCCCAGCAGCCAAATTGAACATTCTGTGATGTATTGTGATGTTTTACTGATAATGACCTACAGCTCATTCGGAAAGTATTCAGACCCCTTGACTTTTTCCACGTTTTGTTACGTTACAGCCTTATTCTAAAATTGTTTAAATTGGTATTTTTCCTCTTCAAGCTACATACAATACCCCATAATGACAAAGCAAGAGCCGGTTTTTAGAATTTCTTGCTAATTGATTACAAATAAAAACTGAAATGTCACATTTACATAAGTATTCAGACCCTTTACTCATTACTTTGTTGTAGCACCATTGACAGCGATTACAGCCTCGAGTCTTCTTGGGTATGATGCTACAAGCTTGGCACACCTGTATTTGGGGAGTTTCTCCCATTCTTCTCTGCAGATCCTCTCAAGCTCTGTCAGGTTGGATAGGGAGAGTGGCTGCCAATCTATTTCCAGGTCTCTTCAGAGATGTTTGATCAAATCTGGGCTCTGGCTGGGCCACTCAAGGACATTCAGAGACTTGACCTGAAGCCACTCCTGCATTGTCTTGGCTGTGTGCTTACAATCGTTGTCCTATTGGAAGGTGAACCTTCGCCCCAGTCTGAGATCTCTGTACTTTGCTCTGTTCATCTTTCCCTCGATCTTGACTTGTCTCCCAGTCCCTGCCGCTGAAAAACATCCCCACAGCATGATGCTGTCAAAATCAAATCAAATCAAATTTTATTTGTCACATACACATGGTTAGCAGATGTTAATGGGAGTGTAGCGAAATGCTTGTGCTTCTAGTTCCGACCATGCAGTAGTATCTAACAAGTAATCTAACAAATTCACAACAACTACCTTATACACCCAAGAGTAAAGGAATGAATACGAGTATGTACATATAAATATATGGATGAGCGATGGCTGACCGGCGTAGGCAAGATGCAGTAGATTTTATGGAGTACAGTATATACATATGAGATGAGTAATGTAGGATATGTAAACATTATATAAATGGCATCGTTTAAAGTGGCTAGTGATACATTTATTTCATCCAATTATAATTATTAAAGTGGCTAGAGATTTGAGTCGATGGCCAAATGGCATAGGCAAGATTCAGTAGATGGTTTAGAGTACAGTGTATACATTTGATATGAGTAATGTCGGATATATAAACATTATATACAAAATTGTTTAAAGTGGCTAGTGATATATTTGTTACATCCAATTCCTATTATGTCACCACCATGCTTCACTGTAGGGATGGTGCCAGGTTTCCTCCAGTTGTGACACTTGGCATTCAGGCCAAAGAGTTCAATCTTGGTTTCATCAGACCAGAGAATCTTGTTTCTCATGGTCTGAGAGTCTTTAAGTGCCTTTTGGGAAACTCCAACCAGGCTTTCATGTGCCTTTTACTGAGGAGTGGCTTCCGTCTGGCCACTCTACCATAAAGGCCTGATTGTTGGAGTGCTGCAGAGATGGTTGTCCTTCTGGAATGTTTTCCCATCTCCACAGAGGAACTCTAGAGCTCTGTCAGAGTGACCATCGGGATCTTGGTCACCTCCCTGACCAAGGCCCTTCTCCCCCGACTGCTCAGTTTGGCCGGGTGGCCAGCTCTAGGATCAGTCTTAGTGGTTCCAAACTTCTTCCATTTAAGAATGATGGAGGCCACTGTGTTTTTGGGGACCTTCAATGCTGCAGACATTATTTGGTACCCTTCACCAGATCTGTGCCTCGACACAATCCTGTTTCGGAGCTCTCCGGACAATCCTTCCACCTCATGGCTTGGTTGTTGCTCTGACATGCACGGTCAACTGTGTGACCGTATATAGACTTGTGTGTGCCTTTCCAAATCATGTACAATCAATTGAATTTACCATAGGTGGACTAGCGCCCCACCGCTCCCTAAGAAGTTAATGCATATTAGAATAAAGGCTGTAACGCACTGTAAACCCACAGATAAAACAGTACATCATATAACATTATTACACCACTACATATCCACAATACAAATTGTATAATACCACCATACAACAATATTACAATGTACGTGTGTGTAGAGTGCGCATGTCAGTGCTTGTGTGCTTGCCTGTACCTTTGTGTGTGTCTCTTCACAGTCCCCGCTGTTCCATAAGGTGTATTTATACCTGTTTTTTAAATCTGATTATACTGCTTGCATCAATTACCTGATGTGGAATAGAGTTCCATGTAGTCATGGCTCTATGTAGTACTGTCCGCCTCCCATAGTCTGTTCTGGACTTGCGGATTGTGAAGAGACATCTGGTGGCATCGCGTGTACAAGCTGTGTGCTAGTTGTTTAAACAAACAGCTCAGTACATTTAGCTTGTCTACACTTACAAAAATAAGTATCAATCAATCAAATGTATTTATGAATCCCTTTTTATGTCAGCCGATGTCACAAAGTGCTATACAGAAATCCAACCTAAAACAAACAAAAAGCAATGCAGATGGCTAGGAAAAACTCTGATGGCTAGGAAAGCACGGAAGCACGGTGGCTAGGAAAAACTCCCTAGAAATACAGGAACCAGGGGAATAAACCTAGAGAGTGTTAGGTTCTTATTTTTCAGAGTAAATAACTCACGGACACTAGAAAAGCTTTAACCAAGTTTAACTTCTTAGGGAGCTGCAGCAGAGGTGACGGTTTTGGAGAGTCTGGCGTGCCCAAAGTAAAATGCCTGTTGATGAATGTTTAATAATTCAACTTTTGGATTTTGAATTTGGCGCCCCACCACTCCCTAAGTAATTTAATATACTATGCATCTGATCTATCATGTCTTTAATATCTCAATGTTCAAAATGTCGAATCCAACAATCCCTTCTCTTGAACAATAACATCCTAATGTTCAATTTATATAAACTTGGAAATGACTAATAAATGGATAAACAATGATAATAAAACATGAATGAAAAAAACTAACAAATGATTATAAAACATGAATTAAACACACTAACAAATGGAACAAACAATAAACAAACATTCACCGCGAGGTTTACAAATTCAGAGACTTATGGCCTCTGTACTATGACCACACAATTTTATTTCCATTTATCATCACACAACAAAATGCATAATTATATATGCTATGCATAATTATATATGCATGAAAACCAAAGTCTGAGACCATGACAATTCCCACTCTCTTCACCTGACTCTATGCCTCCAGGATACTTTCCTGCTGGGTTCCACAAAAATTAAAGCTCTAAAAAGCTTCCTCATGCTTTCACCCAGTCTTCCCCTTTCAGCCCCAGGTTCCGAGAGGTGTTTCCAAGTCATGTCATTTTAACTTTGTTCCCCATCTCCTCCATTTCACCTGATAGGCACGTCACCTGATATGCAAGTGCGTATCCCTAATCTACGTTACATCCTCTTGAGGTAACTCAGCACTGTATATGCTTTTACATCAATGCCTTCAACATTTTGTTCAGAGTACAATTACCCCTCTATGCTCTATCATATGATGCATTAACCAATAAAGCAGCTAACACCAACCCAACTATGATGTTTAAAGTAGCTCCCAGACCCAACCCATCTGTATGTCTTACAGTGGAAATCTAGCCTCTCTCTCTCTCTCTCTCTCTCGCTCTGCTTCCTCTGTCATGGTGTCTTCACTCACCCATTATGCAGCTGGACCTCACTTCACGTGAGAACTATGCACCCCCAAGGAGAGACATGACGATCTTTACCGCTGCAGGTACTGTACGGAGTAGTGTGTGTCCCAAACCAACGCTGTCCCAACACCACCGCCTGGTGTCTCTTGATGTACACTCAATCTCCAGAATTCAGCCTGTGCCCTGGTTATATCTCCGCTTTCGCCTGAGGATATACACACTGCAACACATGGGTCATTTCCTGACAACATAATTTGTGACATGTGAATAACAGCCCCCGGTACTCCCATCGGTCTCCCAGTTACCAATCCATGTGGCACGAGTCCTCCTAAACTGATATCCCAACAATGCTAGTAAAGTAACCATTGCTACTACCAACATGGCACATGACTATAGTCTCACAATACCCCTCTTTTGCGCAGTAGTCCAATTCCATGCTATCATTATAGCATCTTTCGCTACTAGTACTGCTCCTTCAGTGTAAAACTGAAAAAGAGAACAAAAAACTTTCATGGTTGTCCCAAGCTTTCATCCAGTGATTCCCCTAACAAACCACCTCCCCTCAGGATGACACTTAGAGATACGTTTCTAGAGACTCTCTCGGCCAAATAAATGTTAGCAGCGCCCCCACCCCTCATCGTTCTTTTGCAATTCTCTCTCGCTGTATCCCAATCACAACTAAAACATTTTATAAATAATCCAACCCAAATTTTGAATGACTGACCTCAGTGCTTACTTTGAGTCTAGGACTCAAAATGCCAGTTCATCAACTTAGCACACATCATCCCTGTTAGAACATAGATTTATAAACAACCTTTTATTGCCGGTCATAACTCTTCTCATTACAGCCCCTCTTTGTCCCTGTTTTCCTGTCATGAGTGGCCTGGTAATGAAAGATCAGTATCTCAATGCATTCTTAGTATACCACCCCCCGTCCCTCTCTTTCCTTTACCCGGCACTTATCATTCTAGCGTGTCTTCTTCAGATATCGTTAACAGTTCATGTTAACAGTTCATGTAACGGCACATGTAACTTTTGCCTGTCACATTTCATGGCCCTTGATAATGTCCCAATTTTAATATCCAAGTAGATACTTCCGTTTCTCCCACGTACACGAGTCTCTCACTTGAGCTTGTTCTCTCTCTCCACGCTCACTCCACACGCGCTCTCAGCACCCCGGCCCTGGTTGACGGCTCGGACTCAGATAGGAGTGGTAAAAGTCACTGTCTCTCATTGCACGCCTTTGTCGCTCTTTCTTCAGCCGGTTAGCGAGGGTTTTGAGGTTTACACACACTGTCTATGGTCAAATTATTCCTACCATGCATTAAGACACAATCTGACATCACCTTCCATGATAACCTCAAAAAAGCACAGATAGTTCATTTCATTTCTGTTTCAGGAAACCAGACAAACATTGACTATATGACGAATTATCACATTAACCTTTTCTTAATAACATCTCTAAGACAAATGTCAAAAAGCATAACATACTGTTACTGCTAAAACCATTTTCTAAATTAGTCCATACTCCCTTATTCTACTGGCGACCTCTCGGAAGAGTTACCAGATCATGAAGTTAGCACCCTAATCCCTCGCAGAATTCCCACTCTAGGATCCCAATCTGGTGAAATTTGTATCAAAACAAAAACACAACATGAAATCAGCAATACATATATCACAATCCATTTGAAGTAACTGTCATCCCTTATTAAAACCTCTTAGGGCTCGCGGACCGCTAGCGGTCCACCTACGACAACATCCGGTGAAATTGCAGCGCACCAAATTCAAAATACAAAAATCGTAATATTAAACATTCATGAAAATACAAGTGTTATACATCATTCAAAAGCTTAGAATCTTGGTAATCAAACTGCGTTGTCCGATTTACAATAGACTTTACGGCGAAAGCATAGCATTCGATAGTCTGAGGACAGCGCCCCTCTTCAAAAATAGCGATAAAATAAATCACTTAGCCTTTGAAGATCTTCCTCTGTTTGCAATCCCAAGGGTCCCAGCTACACAATGAATGGTCGTTTTGTTCGATAAAGTCCTTCTTTATATCCCAAAAAGTCTGTTTAGTTGGCACCATTGATTTCAGTAATCAACTCGTTCAACATGCAGACAAAGGAATCCAAATATTTACTGGTAAAGTTCGTCCAACAAGTCCAGGTACTCTAATATCTAAATAAACTGTAATATTTAAGACGAAGAATAGTATGGTCAATAGGGAAGATAAATAACGAAGAGCATTAGCGTCCCACCGATCCCTAAAGAAGTTAATTTCTAATGAGGAATGATCAACCTCATTAGGAATTTTTAGTATACAGGGCTTTCGACACCATTAAAATGTTTCCTCTCCCTATCTTTCCCTGTCCTTCGGAAACCATTTAAATACCTCTTCAAGACATTTCCATCCTCCTGCATACTCAATTTAACTGAATTGAAAAGACCCCATCCAATAAATCCCACAATACGATGACAGTATCTCTCCAGCGAGTCTAACGATTCACTGGTCTCCTTTCCCCATGATTCTCCATAACCACCAAAAAAATGTAAAGTTAATTTTAGGTTTGGTAACCCCGATACCAAATCCGCGTGACCCCAGTTCATTTTAGGTTAGATAACCCCTATACTAATTCCTCGTGACCCCTCCACCCTTTCGTCCATTCTAGAATCCTATTCCAAAATAAGACGACATCAAACATACATTTATTTGAAAATAAAACCACATAAAATGTCTCATGATAACAATATTACATTCCATTCCCCTGGCATTTCACCTCGAATCTTCAACCCAAAATAAGTTTTCCTGTGGCCAATTTAGCCAATTTCCCATCGTAAGGAATCCGCAATATTTACATGTGATTCTCTAACTCTTTCTCTCACCAAGGCCGCCGCCTTAGCCATTTCGTCTGCTTTACGATTACCTATGGCGATTTTATCTGTACGACTAATATGAGGTTCACATTTTACCACTGCTAATTTACTGGGTAACTGACATGCTTCTAATAATGCCTCTACCTCCAGACCATTTTTATTGGTGTTCCTGTCGCTGTTAACATGCCCCGTTGTGACCACAATGTACCGAAAACATGAACAACTCAAAATGCATATCACACACAGTGTACCCCGTTACGTTACTCTCTTCCCTTCTGTGTTCATGTAACTAGGAGTTGTATACAATTTTCCCCTTTCAAACCCGTGATTAAGAAATCCATATTCTCCAGCAATAAATTTGCAGACGTTATGGTATCGGTTCTAATACAAGGTATTACGTGCCGTGACCAATTCCATTATTATCCGGGGAAGTGTGTAGTGCTATCTTAGAAAATAGTTAATAGAAGGTGTGTATTATAGACGGGAGTGAAGGAATCTAAAATACCCTGAACACCGTCGGGAGAGTTTAGGGAATAATAACTATTGATATGGCGACAAACGGACCCATTTCTCCCTGTAAGATAGAGCTAGCAGATTTTAATAAAGCCATGGAGGTGCTGAAAGAAGCGCACGAGCATTCTACCAATTCGGCTGGAATATGGGAAAAATGTAGCATTTTCCTGCTGACGGTGAATTCAAATCAAATAAAGAATTCAGGAAGGCAATTATGACTTGGCACAAGGACATGAAACCAGAATCAAAAGTTCAATATACCAGCGTTTTGATGTCAGCATTCTATCAACATAAAATGCATCACGATAAACCCAGAATGAGTACCAGTACGCTACTACAGAAGGACTGGGAACGGGAGTGTATTGATAGAACAGGGGGATTTAATTATATAATTCATGAGAAACACCATTCTCTATCCAAATTGTACCATTACGTTAGGAGATTATTATTATTTCCATAGGGAGTTATAAAGAGTTGTAATTCTAAGTTGATTAGTTATTCAAATTTGTTTATTTTTGATTTAATACGTTTCTTTTAACTACTTAGGGAGTGGCACTAGCACTCCCGACACTACCCGGTGAAATGCAAGGCGCCAAATTCAAAATCCAAAAGTTGAATTATTAAACATTCATCAATATACAAGTGTTGCATAGTCATCAAAAGCTCTGCTTCTTGGCAATATCACAGCGCTGTCAGATTTCAAAAAGGCTTTACGGCGAAAGCACAACATTTGATTGTTTGAGGGTAGCCCCTCCAATATTTCTCATTAGCATAAATTCATAAACCATCGTGGTTCACACAAAACACATTTCACAGCGCATTTCACGCTCAAGGTACTAAACGATATCATAACCGCCATCGAGAACAGACATTACTGTGCATCCGTATTCATTGATCTGGCCAAGGCTTTCAACTCTGTCAATCACCGCATCCTTATAGGCAGACTCTACAGCCTTGGTTTCTCAAATGGTTGCCTCGCCTGGTTCACCAACTACTTCTTCGATAGAGTTCAGTGTGTCAAATCGGAGGGCATGTTGTCCGGGCCTCTGGCAGTCTCTATGGGGGTGCCACATGGTTCAATTCTTGGGCCGACTCTCTTCTCTGTATACATAAATGATGTCGCTCTTGCTGCTGGTGAGTCTCTGATCCACCTCTACGCAGACGACACCATTCTGTATACTTCTGGCCCTTCTTTGGACACTGTGTTAACTACCCTCCAGACGAGCTTCAATGCCTACAACTCTCCTTCCGTGGCCTCCAACTGCTCTTAAATGCAAGTAAAACTAAATCTTGCTCTTCAACCGATCGCTAACCGCACCTGCCCGCCCGTCCAGCATCACTACTCTGGACGGTTCTGACTTAGATTATGTGGACAAATACCTAGGTGTCTGGTTAGACTGTAAACTCTCCTTCCAGACTCGCATCAAACATCTCCAATCCAAAATTAAATCAAGAATTGGCTTCCTATTTCGCAACAAAGCATCCTTCACTCATGCTGCCAAACATACCCTCGTAAAACTGACCATCCTACCGATCCTCGACTTCGGTGATGCAATTTACAAAATAGCCTCCAATACTCTACACAACAAATTGGATGCAGTCTATCACAGTGCCATCCATTTTGTCACCAAACCCCATATACTACCCACCACTGCGACCTGTACACTCTCGTTGGCTGGCCTTCGCTTCACACTCATCGCCAAACCCACTGGCTCTAGGTCATCTACAAGTCCCTGCTAGGTAAAGCCCCACCTTATCTCAGCTCGCTGCTCACCATAGCAGCACGCGCTCCAGCAGGTATATGTCACTGGCCACCCCCAAAGCCAATTCCTCCTTTGGCCGACTTTCCTTCCAGTTCTCTGCTGCCATTGACTGGAACGAACTACAAAAATCTCTGAAACTGGAGACACTTATCTCCCTCACCAGCTTTAAGCACCAGCTGTCAGAGCAGCTCACAGACCCCTGCACCTGTATATAGCCCATCTCTAAATAGCCCAACCAACTACCTCTTCCCCTACTGTATTTATTTATTTATCTTGCTCCTTTGCACCCCAGTTCTTCTTCTTTGCACATTCATCTACTGCACTTCTACCATTCCAGTGTTTAATTGCTATATTGTAATTACTTTGCCACCATGGCCTATTTATTGCCTTACCTTCCTTATCTTACCTCATTTGCACACATTGTATATAGATTAGTTTTTCTACTGTATTATTAACTGTATGTTTGTTTTACTCCATGTGTAACTCTGTGTTGTTGTATGTGTCGAACTGCTTTGCTTTATCTTGGGCAGGTCGCAGTTGTAAATGAGAACTTGTTCTCAACTTGCCTACCTGGTTAAATAAAGGTGAAATAAAAAAATTGACTTTATAGTACTAGCAGGAACCAACCTACTAGGGATTTACCCCCTGGGACTACCCTACAGGTACCAGCCTGTATGAGTTTACCTTCCGGGACTTACCATTTCCTATAAAGCTACGACCGGTCGTTACACAATGGGCCTATAGAATTACACTTAGGCTCTCCAGGTCCGTATCCCATAATTAATTCAGCCAACGATTCTCATCTCCCCAAGATGTCAAAATGAGTGGAAACAGGTATAGGAACTAGCCTACCTTGTTTGTTGCCAGCTCTGCACCACTGATCTGGACTCTTTGGTTTGACTACAAATCGTGGTGAATCCTGCCGACAATGCCATCTGTTAGGTTCTTATTTTTCAGAGTAAATAACTCACAGACACTAGAGAAGCTTTAACCAAGTTGAATTATTCCCGAAGGTTCTGTACAGCTGTAATTCAGACAGCCCAACATTTCGACCATCACAGGTATACATATCGCCCTTAAGACACTCCTCCTTCTCTCCAATCCTTACATCTTATGGTTCCACAGGAAAAGGGTAGTAAACCTTTATTACTCCCTTCTGGGGATCTGACCTCACCTCCTGACCTCAACCCCTCCTTCTTCTAGTCCACAGATGTCCATCTGTCTCCCCTATAGCAATCCTTTGAGATCCTCCTGTCCACCCAGCACATTCCACAGCCACTCTGTCTTTCTTCAGATCTCACTCCTTAATATACTATGCGTCTGATCTATCATGTCTTTAATATCTCAATGTTCAAAATGTCGAATCCAACAAGAGGAACCAGGCTCTGAGGGGTGGCCAGTCCTCTTCTGGCTGTGCCGGGTGGAGATTATAACAGTACATGGCCAAGATGTTCAAATGTTTATAGATGACCAGCAGGGTCAAATTATAATAATCACAGTAGTTGTAGAGGGTGCAACAGGTCAGCACTTCAGGAGTAAATGTCGATTGGCTTTTCATAGCAGAGCATTCAGAGTTCGAGACAGCAGAGAGAGAGTCGAAAACAGCAGGTCCGGGACAAGGCAGCACGTCCGGTGAACAGGTCAGGGTTCCATAGAACAGTTGAAAGAACAGTTGAAACTGGAGCAGCAGCACAACCAGGTGGACGGGACAGCAAGGAGTCATCAGGCCAGGTAGTCCTGAGGCATGGTCCCAGGGCTCAGGTCCTCCAGGAGGGGAGGGAGAGGGAGAGAGAATTAGAAGGAGCATACTTAACTTCTTACAGAGTGGTGGGGTACTAGAGAATTTAAAACCTTTCTTTGTAAGAACATAGTATATGTACCTGATTTTAAGAAATTTTGCTTAACTAATTTGATAAATATTATGGTGTTTCTATTGCAAGAAAAACGATAAACCCTATGGGTTGGAACAGAAAATATGGCACTGTGCAAAATGACGGTCGGGAGCAGGCGACAGTACTTGGCTATTTAGCTAAAGAATCCCCGTAGGCTTTTGCATCAAATCCTATTGCTTCTAACTTCAATATGCTCTATAAATAAATAAGACCTACACCACTTTTAACAGCACATTACTCAACACTAGTGAGCCTCATTTCGCCTACGGTAGGCCTACAGTATATCGAAAAATATGACGTGACTCTCCACATATAATTACATATAGGGGATTGGAGGATTCTAAATTAAAACCAAAAGCCACCTCATGGGTCTCCCGGTGGCGGTCGGCACAGGTATCGAACCTGCATCTGTAGCAACACATTTTGCACTGCGGGAGCACCCATCCACAAAGTATCAAAATACAGAGAGGTGTTGGTAAAGGTATATTGTCCTGCTAAAAGCCCATAATGGGCTATTATAATACTGTACATGGTGTACAGGTCAGGATAACCAAAAACATTTCTTTATTAACCTCTAGGGGATCATTGCACGACTTAACCGTTTTGGAGAGCCTGGCGTGCCCAAAGTAAAATGCCTCCCATTCAGGCCCAGAAAATAGGATATGCACATATTTGGTACCATTGGATAGGAAACACTCTGAATGTTCCACAACTGTTAACCATTTGTCTGTGAGTAAAACAGAACGGATATGGCAGGCAAAACCCCGAGGAATTTCTGTCCTGGAAAAAGTGGTTTTCACAGAGTGCCTCATTTGGAACCCCTCCCTCATGAAAATGCCCATAAAAGGGCATATGAATGCAGTACCGATCGCTTCCTCTGGATGTCAACAGTCTCGAGAAAGTGTTTTGATTCTGTTTAGATGAAATAGAGCAGAGAAGAAGAGGAAATCAGGAAGTGTCTCTTTGGAAGTCTATAGGAGTGGACGCGCGCTCTCGCCAAGCGCGCACTGTGTTTTTTTCCGTCTTTAGAGCTCAGTTTATATTCCGGTTGATTTATTATAGTAAATATACGTAAAAGTGTTCCTAAGGATACATTTAAAACTATGTTTGATTGTTCTTGGACAAGTTTATAGGNGGTAATTGATTTGTTTTCGCTGTGAAATGTGTTATGTGTGTGCCAAGCTGGCTAATGAATTCATGGCTATGGGAAAAGTATGTGAGGTGCTACCCTCAAACAATCAAATGTTGTGCTTTCGCCGTAAAGCCTTTTTGAAATCTGACAACGCTGTGATATTGCCAAGAAACAGAGCTTTTGATGAGTATGGAACACTTGTATATTGGTGGATGTTTAATAATTCAACTTTTGAATTTTTAATTTGGTGCCTCACATTTCACCGGGTAGTGTCGGGAGTGGGGCGCTAGCGCCCCAGCAATCCCCAAGAGGTTTTAAAGGCTGTCAGAAAGAATGTTGGTACTTATTTATTTTGATCCAAAGCCATGAATGAGTGAGTCACTCGGCTTTTCATGTCATTTTTCATTAAATCCAGTTTGGATTTAAGTATAACTTTTGAGTGACGCCTTTAGTGAGAAGTCTAATGCTTTAATCAAAAGAAATATCTGCCCTCCGAATTCATATCTAAGGGGCATTTTTCACACCATTATTAGTTACATTGTTTTAGTTTGAACGTGCAGACTGGCACTAAGTACAGCGGGAACGTTTCCCTAGTCAGTGCCATTACTAGTGTTGCTCTGTGCTACCCAGTGGGGTGGGTGTCCACCCCCCTCCCCTCCCCTCCCCCTTCCTTCCAGACTACACTCAATCATAGGACCTACTAAAGAGATGAGTCTTCAATGAAGACTTAAAGGTCGAGACCGAGTCTGCGTCTCTCACATGGATAGGCAGATCATTCCATAAAAATTGAGCTCTATAGGAGAAAGCCCTGCCTCCAGTTGTTTGCTTAGAAATTCTAGGGACAATAAGGAGGCCTGCATCAAGATTACATGTCAGATCCAACAAAATATATCTTTGTTTCTTGGGACCTAGAACTGGCATTTCTGTTTTGTCCGAGTTTAAAAGTGAACAATTTGCCACCATTCACTTCCTTATGTCTGAAACACAGGCTTCAAGGGAGGGCAATTTTGGGGCTTCACCATGTTTCATCGAAATGTACAGCTGTGTATCGTCCGCATAGCAGTGAAAGTTAACATTATGTTTCCAAATGACCAAGAGGTAAAATATATAGTGAAAACAATAGTGGTCCTAAAACGGAACCTTGAGGAACACCGAAACTTACAATTGATTTGTCAGAGGACAAACCATCCAGAGAGACAAACTGATATCTATCCGACAGATAAGATCTAAACCAGGCCAGAACTTGTCCATGTAGACCAATTAGAGTTCCCAATGTCTCCAAAAGAATGTGGTGATCGATGGTGTCAAAAGCAGCACTAAGGTCTAGGAGCACGAGGACGGATGCAGAGCCTTGGTCTGACGCCATTAAAAGGTAATTTACCACCTTCACGAGTGCAGTCTCAGTGCTATGATGGGGTCGAACCAGACTGAAACATTTTGTATACATTGTTTGTCTTCAAGAAGGCAGTGAGTTGCTGCGCAACAGCTTTTTAAAAATTTTTTGAGAAGAATGGGACATTCCATATATGCAGATTAGTTTTTTAAAGTTTGGTACACATCCGGTGTATAGGGAGCCGTTTATTATGTTCAACATAGGAGGGCCAAGCACAGGAAGCAGCTCTTTCAATAGTTTAGTTGGAATAGGGTCCAGTATGCAGCTTGAAGGTTTAGAGGCCAAGACTATTTTCATAAATGTGTCAAGAGATATAGGATTAAAAAACTTGAGTGACATTACTTTTTCTAACAAAAGAACCATGGATTGTCTTCGTTGGACACTTAGGAAGCCCTCAGCAGAAATTTTTCAACAGGTAATTGATTTGTTTTCGCTGTGAAATGTGTTTTGTGTGAACCGTGAAGGCTAATGAATTCATGGTAATGGAAAAATAGTGAAGGTGCTACCCTCAAACAATCAAATGTGGTGCTTTCGCCGTAAAGCCTTTTTGAAATCTGACAATGTTGTGATATTGCCAAGAAGCAGAGCTTTTGATGATTATGAAACACTTGTATATTGGTGCATGTTTAATAATTTAACTTTTGGATTTTGAATTTGGCGCCTTGCATTTCACCTGGTAGTGTCGGGAGGGGCGCCACACCGCTGCCTAAGAAGTTAATAACTTTTCATGTTCAAAATTGTGCACTCTCCTCAAACAATAGCATGGTATTATTTCACCAAATTCCAAACTGCTTCTGGAAGCAACGTCAGCACAAGAACTGTTAATTGGGAGCTTCATTAAATGGGTTTCCATGGCCGAGCAGCCGTACACAAGCCTAAGATCACCATGCACAACGCCAAGTGTCGGATGGAGTGGTGTAAAGCTTGCCGCCTTTGGACTCTGGAGCAGTGGAAACACGTTCTCTAGAGTGATGAATCACGCTTCACCATCTGGCAGTCCGACGGACAAATCTGGGAGAACGCTACCTTCCCCGATGCATAGTGCCAATTGTAATGGTCTGGGGCTGTTTTTCATGGTTCAGGCTAGGCCCCTTAGTTCCATTGAAGGGAAATCTTAACGCTACAGCATACAATGACATTCTACACGATTCTGTGCTTCCAAATTTGTGGCAACAGTTTGGAGAATGCGGTTTCCTGTTTCAGCATGACAATGCACCCGTGCACAAAGCGAGGTCCATACAGAAATGGTTTGTCGAGATCGGTGTGGAAGAGCTTGACTAGCCTGCACAGAGCCCTGACCTCAAGCTCATTGAACACCTTTGAGATGAATTGGAACACCGACTGCAAGCCAGGCCTCACTAATGCTTGTGGCTGAATGGAAGGAAGTCCGCGCAACAATGTTCCAACATCTAGTGGAAAGCCTTCCCAGAAGAGTGGGAGGCTGTTATAGCAGCAAAGGGGGGACCAACTCCATATTAATGCCCATGATATTGGAATGAGATGTTCGACGAGCAGGTGTCCACAGTTTGATTCATCCTGAAAGTTGTTATATTCAAATCCATAAAATATTGGAAGAGAAAAGTGTACAATAGGGTTGAACAGTAGTCCTATAAATCTGCCCTAATAATCCTCACTAA
Source organism: Hucho hucho (assembly GCA_003317085.1). Classification (NCBI taxonomy): domain Eukaryota; kingdom Metazoa; phylum Chordata; class Actinopteri; order Salmoniformes; family Salmonidae; genus Hucho; species Hucho hucho. The sequence goes on from QNTS01000487.1 coordinate 242,589, forward strand.
TCATGGAACTGTTATGACAACGGTCCAGTCGCCATGAACCGTGCGCCAGGCTCCAGGTTTAAACTGCTAGGTATGGTCCATAATGATTCAATTGGGCTACAGTACATGCCCCAAATTATTGCACAACCTATGTTCCACTATTGAGATCCTCAGAAACAACCACACGAACATGACAGGAAAGAAACGTAAACTAAAGATGTAATGAAATGATGCAAAATGTAAGGAAACACACTGAAGTCAGTGACAGTTATAAATGTATGTGGGTATAACTGACTGTGGCTACCGATAGTGGCAAAAATTGAACTCATTACACATAAAAAAAAATACAGTGCAAAAGCTGGGCATACACACTGAACAAAAATATAAACGCAACATGTAAAGTGTTGGTCCCATGTTTCAAGAGCTGAAATAAAAATGTCAAGAAATGTTCCATCCGCACAAAAATCTTTTTTCTCTCAGATTTTGTCCACAAATTTATTTACATCCCTGTTTGTTAGAATTTCTCATTTGCCAAGATAATCCATCCACCTGACAGGTGTGGCATATCAAGAAGCTGATTAAACAGCATGATCATTACACAGGTGCACCTTGTGCTCTGGACAATAAAAGGCCACTGTAAAATGTGCAGTTTTGTCACACAACACAATGCCACAGATGTGTCAAGTTGAGGGAGCATGCAATTGGCATGCTGACTACAGGAATGTCCACCAGAGCTGGAATTTAATGTGCATTTCTCTACCATAAGCTGGCTCCAATGTCGTTTTAGAGAATTTGGCAGCACATCCAACTGGCCTCACAACCGCAGTACCTCCACATCAGACTTCTTTACCTGAGGGATCATCTGAGGGGGGATGGAGGTGGATGCTGAGGAGTATTTATGTCTGTATTAAAGCCCTTTGGTGGGAAAAAACAAATTCTGATTGTCCAGACCTGGCTCCCCTATGCCCTCCAAGGCCCAACTATGGCTGCACCGCTGCCCAGTCATGTGAAATCCATAGATTATGGCCAAATATATATTTTTTAATTGACTAAATTTCTTACATGAACTGTAACTTTGTTTTTGTTGACGTTTGAAATTGTTGACGTTACGTTTATATTTTTGCTGAGTATAAATAATATATTCCATAAATCAACTGTAGGTTTGGCGGTATACTGTTATGGCTACTGGTGCCTGTAAACTTGGGTCTCCAAATGTCATCCCAAGTTATCAGGCCAGCATTTCATCAACTTCAAATGTGGACACGTGATATGTTGATAAAGTGCCTTCAGAATGTACCCATTGACATATTCCACATTTTGTTGTGTTACGGCCTGAATTTAAAATGTATTAAATACATTTTTCTCACCCATCTACACACAATACCCCATAATGACAAAGTGAAAACAATACAAAAATATATAATTTACATAAGTATTCACACCCCTGGGTCAATACTTTGTCGAAGCACCTTTGGCAGAGATTACAGCTGTGATCTTTCTGGGAAAGTCTCTAAGAGCTTTCCACACCTAATTGTGCAACATTTGTCCATTATTGTTTTCAAAATTCTTCAAGCGCTGTAAAATTGGTTGTTGATCAATGCTAGACAACCATTTTCAGGTCTTGCCATAGATTTTAAAGTAGATTTAAGTCAAAGCTTTAACTCGGTAACCAACTCTTGTGTAGATTTGGCCTTGTGTTTTAGGTTATTGTCCTGCTGAAAGGTGAATTAATCTCCCAGTGTTTTGTTTTCCTCTAGAATAACACAACTCAGGATAAGACCCAGATGCAGACACAGGAGGTGGATAGTTCGAAACGCAGATATTTCTTTTCACACAGGGGGCAGGCAAAGGGCAGGTCGAAGGCAGGCAGAGGTAATCCAGGTTAGAGTCAGGCAGGTACAGGACGGCAGGCAGGCTCAGGGCAGGCAGAGGGGTCAGAACCGGGAAGACTAGAAACAAAAACTTAAGAACATGAAAAACCGGAAAAACACGCTGGTACGACCTGACAAGACAAGACGAACTGGCAACAGAAACAGAAAACGCAGGTATAAATACACAGAAGATAATGGGGGGAAATAGGAGACACCTAGTGTTGGGGTGGAGACAATCACAAGACCAGTGAAACAGATCAGGGTGTGACAACTCGACTGAGGGACCTTACAGATAATTGTATGTGTGGGGTATAGCTATGTGGTAGTCACAAAAAAAATCCTATTAACTTCTCAGGGAGCAGCTCCTGAGGTGACGGTTTTGGAGAGCCTGGCATGCCCAAAGTAAAATGCCTCCCATTCAGGCCCAGAAAATAGGATATGCATATATTTAGTACCATTGGATAGGAAACACTCTGAATTTTCCAAAACTGTTAACCATTTGTCTGTGAGTGAAACAGAACAGATATGGCAGGCAAAACCCCGAGGAATTTCTGTCCTGGAAAAAGTGATTTTGACACATTGCTCATTTGGGAACCCCTCCCTCATGAAAATGACCATATAAGGGCATATGAATGCAGTACACATCGCTTCCTTATGATGTCAGCAGCCTCGAGATGATGTTTCCCTCCATTTTGGATGAATTAGACCAGAGAATAAGACCAAACAAGTGGGTCCCCCCTTGATGTCAACAGTACCCAGGGCGCGCGCCCGAGAAGTCGCACAGTGTCTTATTTATCGTCGTTATTGATCAGTTCATATTCCGGTTGATTTATAATAGTAAATATACGTAAAAGTGTTCCTAAGGATACATTTAAAACTATGTTTGAATGTTCTTGGACAAGTTTATAGGTATAAGATGAACGAGTTCGCGCCACGTTTCAATGGACTAGTGGCTGTCGTTTCTGACTATGACGCGCGAACCAAATGGAGATTTATGGATATAATACATTACTTTTTCTAACAAAAGAACCATGGATTGTCTTCGTTGGACACTTAGGATGACCTCAGCAGAAGTTCTTCAAC
>QNTS01000487.1:251759-265879 GCA_003317085.1 Hucho hucho
CAACTCGTCGTGTTTGGAGGACAAAGAACACCATACCTACTGTGAAGCATGGGGGTGGAAACATCATGCTTTGGGGCTGTTTTTCTGCAAAGGGACCAGGACGACTGATCTGTGTAAAGGAAAGAATGAATGGGGCCATGTATCGTGAGATTTTGAGTGAAAACCTCCTTCCATCAGCAAGTGCATTGAAGATGAAACGTGGCTGGGTCTTTCAGCATGACAATAATCCCAAACACACCGCCCGGGCAACGAAGGAGTGGCTTCGTAAGAAGCATTTCAAGGTCCTGGAGTGGCCTAGCCAGTCTCCAGATCTCAACCCCATAGAAAATCTTTAGAGGGAGTTGAAAGTCCGTGTTGCCCAGCGACAGCCCCAAAACATCACTGCTCTAGAGGAGATCTGCATGGAGGAATGGGCCAAAATACCAGCAACAGTGTGTGAAAACCTTGTGAAGACTTACAGAAAACGTTTGACCTCTGTCATTGCCAACAAAGGGTATATAACAAAGTATTGAGATAAACTTTTGTTATTGACCAAATACTTATTTTCCACCATAATTTGCAAATAAATTCATTAAAAATCCTACAATGTGATTTTCTGGATTTCTTTTCTTCATTTTGTCTGTCATAGTTGAAGTGTACCTATGATGAAAATTACAGGCCTCTCTCATCTTTTTAAGTGAGAGAACTTGCACAATTGGTGGCTGACTAAATACTTTTTTTCCCCACTGTACGCTGATTCGGTGAGCGAGTTTATTAGCAAGTGCATTGGTGATGTGGTATCCATGGTGACTATTAAATCCTTCCCCAACCAGAAACCGTGGATTGATGGCAGAATTTGCGCAAAACTAAAAGTGTGAACCATTGCTTTTAATCATGGCAAGGCGACCGGAAACATGACCGAATACAAACAGTGTAGTTATTCCCTCCGCAAGGCAATCAAACTAGCTAAGCGTCAGTATAGAGACAAAGTAGAGTCGCAATTCAACGGCTCAGACACGAGACGTATGTGGCAGGGTCTATAGTCAATCACGGACTACTAAAAGAAAACCAGCCCTGTCGCGGACACCGATGTCTTGCTCCCAGACAAACTAAACAACTTATTTGCTCGCTTTGAGGACAATACAGTGCCACCGACACGGCCCGCTACCAAAACCTGCGGACTCTCCTTCACCGCAGCCAACGTGAGTAAAACATTTAAACATGTTAACCCTTGCAAGGCTGCCGGCCCAGACGGCATCCCTAGCCACGTCCTCAGAGCATGCGCAGACCAGCTGGCTGGTGTGTTTACGGACATATTCAATCAATCCCTATCCCAGACCCTGGGTCTCGACCCGCCCTGTGTAACTGGGTCCTGGACTTTGACGGGCCGCCCCCCAGGTGCTGAGGGTAGGAAACAACATCTCCACCCCGTTGATCCAAAATTGGGGCCCCACAAGGGTGCGTTCTCAGCCCTTTCCTGTGCTCCCTGTTCACCCATGATTGCTTGGCCATGTACGCCTCCAACTCAATCATCAGGTTTGCAGATGACACTACAGTGATAGGCTTGATTACCAACAACGACGAGCCGGCCCGTCAAAGTCACTTTGACGGGCCGCCCCCCAGGTGGTGAGGGTAGGAAACAACCTCTCCACCCCGTTGATCCAAAACACTGGGGCCCCACAAGGGTGCGTTCTCAGCCCTCTCCTGTGCTCCCTGTTCACCCATGATTGCTTGGCCATGTACGCCTCCAACTCAATCATCAGGTTTGCAGACGACACTACAGTGGTAGGCTTGATTACCAACAACAACGAGACGGCCTACAGGGAGGAGGTGACGGCTCTCGGAGTGTGGTGTCAGGAAAATAACCTCACACTCAACGTCAACAAAACAAAGGAGATGATCGTGGACTTCAGGAAACAGCAGAGGGAGCACCGCCCTATCCACATCGACAGGACAGTAGTGGAGAAGGTTTGAAGTTCCTTGGCGTACACATCACAGACAAACTGAAATGGTCCACCCACACAGACAGCGTGGTGAAGAATGCGCTACAGCGCCTCTTCAACCTCAGGAGGCTGAAGAAATTTAGCTTGTCACCAAAAACACTCACAAACTTTTATAGATGCACAATCGAGAGCATCATGTCGGGCTGTATCACCGCCTGGTACGGCAACTGCTCCACCCACAACCGTAAGGCTCTCCAGAGGGTAGTGAGGTCTGAACAACGCATCACCGGGGGAAAACTACCTGCTCTCCAGGACACCTACACCACCCGATGTCACAGGAAGGCCAAAAAGATCATCAAGGACAACAACCACCCGAGCCACTGCCTGTTCACCCCACTATCATCCAGAAGGCGAGGTCAGTACAGGTGCATCAAAGCTGGGACCGAGAGACTGAAAAACTGCTTCTATCTCAAGGCTATCTGACTGGTAATAGGGATCATTGGGGCGCTAGCGACACTACCCGGTGAAATGTAAGGCGCCAAATTCAAAATCCAAAAGTTGAATTATTAAACATTCATCAATATACAAGTGTTGCATAGTCATCAAAAGCTCTGCTTCTTGGCAATATCACAGCGTTGTCAGATTTCAAAAAGCTTTACGGCGAAAGCACAACATTTGATTGTTTGAGGATAGCACGTCTCATATTTATGCATTAGCATAAATTAATATCCAGCGCGGGTCACACAAAACCCATATAAGAGCTAAAATAAATCACTTACCTTTCGAAGAACTTCTGCTGAGGGCATTCCAAGTGTCCAAACAAGAGAAGCCATGGTTCTTTTGTTAGAAAAAGTATAAATAATATAGGTATTTAGAGTCAAACCAACCGCGCAATACTAGTATTTTAGGTGGCAACTCAGCGGGTAACTTGGCACTTCTCTTGCGCAAGTGTAATATGGATAGTATAAAGAGGTTTGTTTAGTTTGTAGTAAAAATTACAAAGGAATCCATAGTAAAATACATATAAATGATATTATAAAGTTGACCTAACATCGGACTTGCATAAGAAAGGAAAATAAAGTGGAGTGCGCACTCGGTTGTGCGCCCGCAAAATCTTGTTGACATCTGAGCTCACTTGACCATATTCTCTTCCTATCCGTTCTGGTCAGGGCTACCGTTTTCTGGCTTTGTATAGAGACTGTTGACATCTAGTGGAAGCCATAGGTACTGAGATCTCGGAGCTGGTTGCCTTTTAAATCAATAGGGAGACTGTCAAACAGAGCAAAGGTCCCAAAAAACTGTAATTCCGGATGGATTTTTCTCGTTATTTCGCCTGCTGTATCCGTTCTGTTATACTCACAGACATTATGTTAACACTTTTAGAAACTTCCGAGTGTTTCCTATCCAATAGAACTAATTACGTGCATATCCTAGTTTCTGGTCCTGAGTGGCAGGCATTTTACTTTGGGCTCTCCAAAACTGTCACCTTGGGAGCCGCTCCCTAAGAAGTTAATACATTTTCAAGTTCATAATTGTGCACTCTCCTCAAACAATAGCAAGGTATTATTTCACTGTAATGGCTACTGTAAATTGGACAATGCAGTTAGATTAACAAGAATTTAAGCTTTCTGCCCATATCAGATATGCCTATGTCCTGTGATTTTTTTTTTTACTTACAACCTCATGCTAATAACATTAGAACATTAGCCTAGTTAGCTCAACCGTCCCATAGAGGTTAATTTGCTGGAACAGGATCCGGCACCTCTCCATTTTGGACTGTTGTGTTCCGGAACCTATTTGGGCGGTACCTCTCTGTACCTCTCCTGGCATGAGAAATTATTTGTAAATTAAATGTGAAAATTCTAATAAAAGCGATCAAAGTCCATTCGAGTTGTGTATTAGTTAATTATCCTGCTCCCACAGAACAGCGTCGTGAAAAAAAATATTTTCAGCCATTCTAAGAGTTGATTTGGGTTGGCCCAGGTTTATGCTTTCTAACTTTTTATCGTCTCGCTCTCTCTCTACTCTGGTAGACATGAGCCTGCAATCTCATCTCTCAAGCGTTGCACTACATCATTTATTTCATTATAGAATCATAGCCACATGAAGGGTTCTGAATGAACTGCACCACCCCTGATCAATTGAAATACATTTGCCAAAGTTATAGAATTACTTCTGTCTGTTCAGAAATAAATAATCATTCAGAATAGCCTATAACACAATGAGAAGGCCTATAATTTAGCGACAGAGGATCAATAGCTGTGGATTGTAGCCTAATAACATGGACTAGCCTACAGTCAGGAATGTGCAGTAAATCTGTCAGTGAAAAAACAGCATGCAGACAAAACAGGCTTTTCGCAATATTTCAAATACAATCGAGGGAAAATACAGGTTGGAAAGCAAATGCCTCCTGCTGAAAAGAGAAGACTATGCTGTAGGCTACCAAAATATTTGATTAACTTTCAAATATTGTTGAGAGACTCTCTTTTGGCACAAGTGCATCGGCCATCACCAGTGAGTGAGCTGCGCATCATTGGGTGAGCCATTGAAACTGGAAAGCCTTTTTAGGGCTATAATTTCCTCCTCGTATTGTAGCATACAATGTTTTTACGGAAACCCAAAGGAGTCACACCTAACCGACCAGTGGCTTTCCATAGCACCCCTGCTGCAACCGCCATGCTCTACCAAGACAGACCTGGCAACAGGATAAAGTGACTAAGGGGGCAGTTGAATTCACTGAGGGGCCTACATTTTGGTTCTTGCGTTGGAATTATATTGAATTCTGCTTATATAATCACACTATACCACAATAAACATGAAGCTTTTGAAATCTGGTCTCAGCATTTTGTATTATTTTGTACATAAATCCAAGACACTGTGTGATATGTTATGTTTTGTATGGTATGTATTAATTTGAGAATGTCCATCCATTTTCATATGATAAGTTGCGAATTTGCTAAAAGTACAATATGTTATGAATTTGCAAATCGTACAATATGTATCTTTTTGGGCGATCCGACCAAATTCATATATATAAATGTTCAGTTTGAGATCTTTCATTCTAATTGAAAGCAAGTCTAAGAAGTAATAGATCTGTTCTATGTGCACTATTCTATGCTTCCTGTTCTTGAGTTTTGTTTTAAAAATACAATATCTTTGGTTATGGAAAATGTATTTCACAGCGGTTTAGATGGTAGAATGATTCTCTACAGAATGACAGCTTGTTTTGTCACAAACTGAAATTAGTCAAACTATTCAATTTTAGCAACCAGGAAATGGCGGAGTGATTTCTGCATATTGCACCTTTTAAGTAACCTTCTGTCTTATGTAAATATACCAAACGTAACATATCATCCTCATTTAAGTGTTCCGGATTTACATTTACTACGTTTACTATGTCTAGTCTATGAAACCAGGCTGCCTTCACACAGCGCCCTGTACATAATGCTGACACAGTGCTGCGGAGATAGATTTTTTTGGCGCCAACCTGTCACTCAATCATTTAAACTTTTTAGCTAATTTTAAATAGGGACATAAAACTAAAACTGAGGGGGCTAAAGTTTGAATCTTTAGCCCCCTTGTGGTGCAGGCCCACCAACTGAGATACAGAGGACCATGGGATGATATTACAGGCTCATTACATTTTTATCTCTTCTTGACCAAATAAAGTGTTGAACTAAAATTAAAATCAAAGGGAAATGCAAGAGGAGTGGCCCATAATGCTATTAACTGTGTCACTACTGTGTCAATTAAGAAAAGCCCCACAAAAACAAAAAACATTGGCCCCATGTGGGTATTCGGTGGATAGGTTGGCATGGGCTAGCCCACACCAGCCTAACATGGGCCAGACCACAACAAGCCCACACCAGCCCAACACAGCAAAGTGAGGGCTGCCTTTACATATGGAATGCCCACACTGGGAAATACTGGGCAAATGCCTTGGTGGCCAATGTAGAGCCAATGAGCAAAGGTTCATTGGCCCAAATGTTGGCAACCTACATGGGGACAATATTTTAGCCCACATCGTGCCAATGGGGACTTGTTTGCTGGGGCCCCTCTGTCACTGACTTACTATCCCTGCCGATGACACATGGTAGGACAGACGCCTTGACTGAAAGGGACAGAGCCTAATCCTCAGTGACTCAATGCTAGCCTTGCTGGAGAAAGGGAGGCCCTTGTCCTGAGGTGATAAGACCAGACCCCTCTATCAGATTGTTTGATCCTAGTTGCGCAATCATTCCTATTTTAATGACCATTTACCATATTTTTCCTTCTCCCTGCTAAAATAGATGGAATGTTCTAATGGACTACTGTTACACCACTGCCTCTGGGAATCCAAATGATGAACTTCGCTATGACCTCTTCTTTAGGTAATTCTTATGCATGTTTCTCTGAAGCAATTTCCTTGAACAGTGTGGTAGTGTGATTTTCCAATCTGTTTTGTTGTTTTGCCTTTGTTTCTGAACCAGCTGTGACAAAGACCCACAGACAACCGTGTTTGAGAATGGGAAGAGTCAAATGGGCCGTTTTGCCTTTGAAGTGTTTCGCTTTGTCAAGCACAAGAACCAGAAAATGTCTACCGTCTTCCTGCACTGCGTTACCAAGCTGTGTCGAGCCGATGACTGCCCCATGCTTATGCCGGTGAGGTTCCGAGGGTGACCTCTGGCAATATTAGTCCAAAAGGCATTCACACCAAGATGAGAAACAAAGCAATGACTTTGTACCTTTATTGGTACCTTTTAGTAACATGCTGGTAATTTGAACTCAAAGCAAAAATATTTGGATTAAAGCCACATATCCCTATCTTGTCTCCACAGATCTGTGGTAGTAGAAAGAAGCGGGACGTCTCAGAGAGGACGGAATCAAACTCTGCATCAGGAAATGCTATCATTACTGCTGGGCCAATAATCACAAGGAGCGGTACGCCTCACCACTGTCCACCTCCTCCTCTCCCTCAATCATCCACCCCTGGCACATGCCCTATTCCAAATCCACCCCTGTACTAATGAGTTGAATGAACAGGAGAGAATGCAGACCTACCCAACGCAAAATCCAATTCTAGTTTTGGGCTCCCGAGTGGCCCAGCGGTCTGAGGCACTGCATCTCAGTGCTAGAGGTGTCACCATAGACACCCTGGTTCGTATCCAGGCTGTATCACAACCGGCCGTGATTGGGAGTCCCATAGGGCGGTGCACAATTGGCCCGGGTTTGGCCGGTGTTGGCTGTCATTGTCAATCTTGTTGGTTAAGCCACAGAAAAAGTTAGTAACCTTCCCACTAGCCATGTTTGGCTGAGATAATGTGGGCTGGACATGCCGAGAGAGGAGTTTGGATTGGTCTGCCATATTGAAGGCGTCTGTCTATTTGAGCTCGTCAGTCTGTGTTGGTAATCCTGACGAACGCTGCTTTTTTATAAATGTATTGTGTAGTGGAGCTGCATAAGTGTTGCTCTCTATTTTCTGGAGGATCAAGTTTTGAAATCAGTGGAATTAGAGTATGATAGCTAAAGAGATGGAGAAAACACCTGTCTCCGGATTACATCTTCAAACTAAGGATGGCATTCCTGACAGGGAGATGCGTCCATGATGCATGTTGACAGTGTAGCGTTAGATAGCTACATTTTCATATATTACACATTTAAAATTTTGACAAAGTGGTTTCATTTCAAGCTCAAGTGTACTGTTAGCTAGCTAGCTAACGTTAATTGGCTGGCTCCCTAGAGGACGTTGTCTTCTAGGCGAAATTGGTGAAGAGATTCAAATGTTTTGTTTTGTCTCCTCCTTCCCTGGACAATGGAATGGAAAGAGTGATATTTTACAAAATAGCAAACGGTCTAATCCTTGGGTTCCCAACCCTATTCACCCGGGGACACCTAAACTCAGCAAAAAAAGAAATATCCTCTCACTGTCAACTGCGTATATTTTCAGCAAACTTAACATGTGTAAATATTTGTATGAACATAAGATTCAAGAACTGAGACATAAACTGAACAAGTTCCACCGACATGTGACTAACAGAAATTGAATAATGTGTCCCTGAACAAAAGGGGGGGTCAAAATAAAAAGTAACAGTCAATATCTGGTGTGGCCACCAGCTGCATTAAGTACTGCAGTGCATCTCCTCTTCGTGGACTGCACCAGATTTCTCAGTTCTTGCTGTGAGATGTTACCCCACTCTTCCACCAAGGCACCTGCAAGTTCCCGGACATTTCTGGGGGGAATGGCCCAAGCCCTCACCCTCCGATCCAACAGGTCCCAGACGTGCTCAATGGGATTGAGATCTGGGCTCTTAGCTGGCCATGGCAGAACACTGACATTCCTGTCTTGCAGGAAATCACGCACAGAACGAGCAGTATGGCGGGTGGCATTGTCATGCTGGAGGGTCATGTCAGGATGAGCCTGCAGGAAGGGTACCACATCAGGGAGGAGGATGTCTTCCCTGTAACGCACAGCATTGAGCTTGCCTGCAATGACAACAAGCTCAGTCCGATGATGCTGTGACACAGCGCCCCAGACCATGATGGACCCTCCACCTCCAAATCGACCCCGCTCCAGAGTACAGGCCTCGGTGTAACACTCATTCCTTCGACGATAAATGCGAATCCGACCATCGCCCCTGGTGAGACAAAACCGCGACTTGTCCGTGAAGAGCACTTTTTGCCAGTCCTGCTTCGTCCAGCGATGGTGGGTTTGTGCCCATAGGCGACGTTGCCGGTGATGTCTGGTGAGGACCTGCCCTATTTCAAATACAATCGAGGGAAAATACAGGTTGGAAAGCAAATGGCTCCTGCTGAAAAGTGAAGACTATTCTGTAGGCTACCAAAATATTTTATCAACCCTCAAATATTGTTTAGAGAGACTCTCTCTCTTTTGGCACGAGTGCATCGGCCATCACCAGCGAGTGAGCTGCGCAACATTGGGTGAGCCATTGAATCTGGAAAGCCTTTTTAGGGCTATAATTTCCTCCTCGTATTGTAGCATACTATACGTGTCTCCACACACCTAGGCTATTGATGGATTCAAGACAATGTCGTTTTTATTGCTCTCAGATTCTCAGTTTGTCTTTGTCAAAGTAACCTCCAGTCTCCAGTCAGATGACGTAGAATTGCATGAAATGCGTTTATGAAATGTCAACATTTTCCCGGACCCTAGGCTACTAAAATTGTTCCCCATGTGTGCAACTTCTTTAAGTGCCTCTACTCTACTGCTCTATGCCACTATGCGAATGCAATGATATGCATGCAACGCTTTATTATAAAGGTGATTTTATAAAAAATGTTATATGCATTCCGCTAAAGTGTACTGTTGGCTAGCTAGCTAACGTTAGCTGGCTGGCTCCCTAGCTGATGTTATTATTTGTTTCCCAGAGCCGTTTGCTTTTCTAGTTAGTCTAATGTTAGCTAGCTAACATTGGACCTGGTTGGTCAGCTCCCAGCACTGTGGCATTGTTGCCACTTTGTTCATTGTTGTTTAACTGGCTAACGTTAGCTGGCTGGCTCATTAGCTAACGTGATGTGTGTGTGATCTTAAATGTTGTTTACCTAGCTAGGTTCATTGTGTAGCTAGCTAGCTAGCTTTATGTCTTAAGCTAAAGTGCACTGTTAGCTAGCTAGCTATATATCTTAAGCTAAAGCGTACTGTTAGCTAGCTAGCTAACGTTAGCTGGCTGGCTCCCCAGAGGACGTTATTATTTGTTTCCCAGAGCTGTTTGCTTTTATAGTTAGAACCTAATGTTAGGCATTGTTGGCACTTTGTATTCATTGTTGTTTATCTAGCTAACGTTAGCTGGCTGGCTCGTTAGTTAACGTTACATGACATGTATACAACACCCGTTGAATATGGCCGGTGTCAGTAAACGTCTGCAAAAAAGCGTAATGAAATTGTTGCCAGCAGAGCTGGTTAGGCTGTTTTCATGTTATCCAAAGGTAAACAAATCATCGGCCAGAGTGTCAACTGTGCGCTCCGAGCGAAATGAGATGGGTGGGGCGAAAGCTTCTGAGGGAGTGAATGATGCTGAATGGGTGTAGACAAAGAGCTCTTCACTAGATACCAAAACATTCAAAGGCGATTTTCTCAAAAGTGAGTTTACAAGTTGATCAACTTTTAAAGCCCAATTACTTTCCCATTGTTCCTCAAATGCAGTGTATGATCTACCATTTTGTAGCTCTATGGCTGTGCTTTTATCCAATGTAAAAAACACAATTTCACATTTTGCTACATTAGACCGAATCCAGGTGGTGAGTCACATATACAGTGCCTTCAGAAAGTATCCATTCCCCTTGACTTATTCCACATTTCGTTGATACAGCCTGAATTCAAAATTGATTAAATATTATTACACAGAATACCCCATAATGATAAAGTGAAAACATGTTTTTAGAAATGTTTGCAGATTTATTGAAAATGAAATACAGAAATATCTCATTTACATAAGTAATTAAACCCTTGAGTCAGTATACAGTTGAAGTTGGAAGTTTACATACACCTTAGCCAAGTACATTTAAACTCAGTTTTTCACAATTCCTGACATTTAATCCTAGTAAAAATGCCCTGTCTTAGTTCAGTTAGGATCAACACTTTCTTTTAAGAATGTGAAATGTCAGTATAATAGTAGAGAGAATTATTTATTTTAGCTTTTATTTCATCATATTTCATATGGGTCAGAAGATTACGTACACTCAATTAGTATTTCGTAGCATTGCCTTTAAATTGTTTAACTTGCGTCAAACGTTTCGGGTAGCCTTCCACAATAAGTTGGGTAAATTTTGGTCCATTCCTCCTGTTCTTTTCAAAATTCTTCAAGCTCTGACAAATTGGTTGTTGATCATTGCTAGACAACCATTTTCAAGTCTTGCCATAGATTTACAAGCAGATTTAAGTCAAAAGTGTAACTTGGCCACAGGAACATTCACTGTCTTCTTGGTAAGCAACTCCAGTGTAGATTTGGCCTTATGTTTTAGATTATTGTCCTGCTGAAAGGTAAATTCATCTCCCAGTGTCTAGTGAAAAGCAAACTGAACCAGGTTTTCCTCTAGAATTTTGCCTGTGCTTAGCTACATTCCATAAAAAAATGTAACCTGAAAAACTCCCCAGTCCTTAACAATTACAAGCATACCAATAACATTATGCAGCCACCACTATGCTTGAAAATATGGGGAGTGGTAATCAGTAATGTGCCGCATTGGATTTTCCCCAAACACTTTGTTTTCAGAACAAAAGTGAATTGCTTTTCCACATTTTTGTAGTATTACTTAGTGCCTTGTTGATTTTTTTTCTTCTGTGCAGGCTTCCTTATTTTTAACTCTGTCAATTAGGTTAATATTGTGGAGTAACTGCAATGGTGTTGATCTATCCTCAGTTTTCTCCTATCACTGCCATTAACTACTTAGGGAGTAGCGGCACGCTAGCGGGCCACTCCCGACACTACCTGGCGCCAAATTCAAAATCCAAAAGTTGAATTATTAAACATTCATCAATATACAAGTGTTGCATAGTCATCAAAAGCTCTGATTCTTGGCAATATCACAGATTTCAAAAAGGTTTTACGGCGAAAGCACAACATTTGATTGTTTGAGGATAGCACCCCACATATTTTCCACATTAGCATAAATTCATTTCCAGCGCGGGTCACACAAAACCCATATCACAGCTAAAATAATTTTCTTACCTTTCGAAGAACTTCTGCTGAGGGCTTCCCAATTGTCCAACGAAGACATCCAATGGTTCTTTTGTTAGAAAAAGTCATTTATTATATCCATAAATCTCCGTTTGGTTGGCGCGTTATGATCAGAAAATCCAACGTCGAATCGCTCTGAACCGTGAAGAGAACGCGTTCAAATATACCTATCAACTTTTCCTAAACAAGTCATAGATCATTTATAATGCATCCTTAGCTATCCTTTTATGAATATTAGCGATGATATTTCACTCGGATGGTAACCTAAACGTTATGAAAGGAAAATACAGTGGGTCGCGCACTCAGTCTCGCGCCCGTAAAATCTTGTTGACATCTGAGCTACCTCGACTATTTCCTGTTCCTATCCGTTCTGCTTAGTGCTACAGCTTCCAGACTCTGTATAAAGACTGTTGACATCTAGTGGAAGCCATAGGTACTGCAGTCTAGGAGCTGGTTTCTATTAAAATCAATAGAGAGAGTATCAAAAAAAGTCACACAAAAAAAAATTACGGACAGACATTTCTCGGGTTTTCGCCTGCTATATAAGTTCTGTTATACTCACATACATTATTTTAACAATTGTAGAAACTTCAGAGTGTTTCCTATCCAATAGTACTAATTATGTGCATATCCTATTTTCTGGGCCTGAGTGGCAGGCATTTTACTTTGGACACGCCAGACTCTCCAAAACCGTCACCTATGCAGCTAGTGCCCCACCACTCCGTAAGTAGTTAAACACTGTTTTTGCGCACACTGTCCATGCAATGTTTTATGTGACTTGTTAAGAAAATGTTTAAATCTGAACTTGTTTAGGCTTGCCATAACAAAGGGGTTTTATACTTATTGACATTTCAGCTTTTCATGTTTTATTAATTTGTAAACATTTCAAAAAACATAATTCCACTTTTACATTAGGGGACCATTTTTTTTAAAACATTTAATCCATTTTAAATCTAGGCTGTTACATAACAAAATCTGGAAACAGTCCAACATTATTGGCACTCCTGATAACGATGAGCAAAAAAGACTGTATAAAATAAAAAAACTGAGCCTTATTGTATGCTCAAAACATTTGAAAATTCTATTGTTTCATTCTAATACAATTGTGCAGATATTAATCATATTTTTTTCTCCCAAAAAGATACGGGTCAAAAGCCTTGGCACCTATGTTTCAATACTTTTCAATATCTTACCTTGCGAGGATAACGGCAATGAGCCTTTTTATAAAATGTTTTCTGAGATTGGAGAACACATTGAGAGGGATCTTAGACCAATCCTCCACGCAGAACCTTTCCAGATCCTTGATATCCTTCAACTACATATAATATAACTTGCTAAACAATCTCTTTATCGGAACAACTGTATTCGTATAAAATAATGATTTTTGCCTCCCGAGTGGTGCAGCGGTCTAAGGCACTGCATCGCACAATTGGCCCAGCGTTGTCCAGGTTAGGGGATGGTTTGTCTGGGGGGGCACTACTTGGCTCATCGCGCTCTAGCGACTCCTTGTGGTGGGCCGGGCGCCTGCAGGCTGTACTCGGTCATCAGGTGAACAATGTTTCCTCCGACACATTGGTGCGGCTGGCTTCCGGGTTAAGCGGGCGGGTGTTAACTTCTTAGGGCTAGGGGGCAGTATTTTGAAGTTCGGATGAAAAACGTGCCCAAAGTAAACTGCCTGTTACTCAGCCCCAGAAGCTAGGATATGCATATTAGTAGCTTTGGATAGAAAACACTCTGAAGTTTCTGGAACTGTTAAAATAATGTCTGTGAGTATAACAGAACTGATATGGCAGGCAAAAACCAGAGCAAAATCCATCCGGGATGTCTGAATCAGTCATGTCACACTGTTTTCAATTGGCCAGCTATTCAAAGCTTTATTGTTTAACCCCCAGATTGCAGTTCATATGGCTTCCACTAGATGTCAACAAAAAGGTTGGAAACTTCAATCATGAAAATCAAGGGAGTAAGACCACTTGTTCCTGAGTTCACGTCAAGTGTCCTGTTTTGGATTTTGCGCGTAACAGGGAATGCGCGCTCAGTTCTTTTTCTCTTCTATTCAGCAGGTTATATTCCGTCTGAAATATTATAGTGTATATTCATTGTAGGGTATCAGAGTATTGATTAAAAATGCTGTTTGACTTTTTTCGATTAACTTTACGGGTACTTTTGGGATATCGTTTGTCTGCATGGATGAAAGCCTTTGGGAAGGTGGATTACTGAACAAAACGTGCCAACCAAATGGAGCTACAGTGGGGAAAAAAAGTATTTAGTCAGCCACCAATTGTGCAAGTTCTCTCACTTGAAAAGATGAGAGAGGCCTGTAATTTTCATCATAGGTACACTTCAACTATGACAGACAAAATGAGGAAAAAAAATCCAGAAAATCACATTGTAGGATTTTTAATGAATTTATTTGCAAATTATGGTGGAAAATAAGTATTTGGTCAATAACAAAAGTTTATCTCAATACTTTGTTATATACCCTTTGTTGGCAATGACAGAGGTCAAACGTTTTCTGTAAGTC
>QNTS01000487.1:266917-388348 GCA_003317085.1 Hucho hucho
GACTTACAGAAAACGTTTGACCTCTGTCATTGCCAACAAAGGGTATATAACAAAGTATTGAGATAAACTTTTGTTATTGACCAAATACTTATTTTCCACCATAATTTGCAAATAAATAAATTAAAAATCCTACAATGTGATTTTCTGGATTTCTTTTTCTCATTTCGTCTGTCATAGTTGAAGTGTACCTATGATGAAAATTACAGGCCTCTCTCATCTTTTTAAGTTGGAGAACTTGCACAATTGGTGGCTGACTAAATACTTTTTTGCCCCACTGTAGCTCCCATATTGCAGTACCTATGGCTTCCACTGGATGTCAACAGTCTTTAGACAAGGTTTCAGGCCTGTTCTTTGACAAATGAACAAGTAGCTGTAGTTTATCATTGGGTTCCTCCTTGGGTTTGTAGTCCTGTGGCGCGCGACTGATGGCGCGCTCTTTGTTATTTATCTCCGATATTTAACATATTACGTTCTGTCATACATTTTATTGTTTATTTACATATTAGGGTACCTGAGGATTGAGTAGAAACGTTGTTTGACTTGTTTGGACGAAGTTTATCTGTAACTTTTTGGATTCTTTTGTCTGTATTTTGAACGACTTGAACGGGTGGATTAATGAACAAAACGCACCAACCAAACAGAGTTTTTTTTTAAACAACCATTTATTGTGTAGCTGGGACCCTTGGGATTGCAAACAGAGGAAGATCTTCATAGGTAAGTGATTTATTTTATCGCTATTTTTGATTTTTGTGACGCCTGTGCTGGTTTGAAATATATTTATATGCAGGAAGTATGCGGGGCGCTGTCCTCAGATAATGAAATGCTATGCTTTCGCTGTAAAGCCTATTGTAAATCGGACAAAGCGGTTCGATTACCAAGATTCTAAGCTAAAGAATGGTGCATGACACTTGTATTTTCATGAATGTTTAATATTACGATTTTTGTATTTTGAATTTCGCGCTCTGCAATTTCACAGGATGCTGTCGAGGTGGCACGCTAGCGGGAAAATTAAAGTTTTAAGTGAAAGTTTTAAAGTGAAGAAAAAAGTTTTTGACATTTTCCAGATTGACTGACCTTCATGTCTTAAAGTAATGATGGACTGTTGTTTCTCTTTGCCTTTTTGAGCTGTTCTTGCAATAATATGAACTTGGTCTTTTACCAAAGAGGGCTATCTTCTGTATACCACCCCTACCTTGTCACAACACAACTGATTGGCGCAAATGCATTAAGGAAAGAAATTCCACAAATGTACATTTAACAAGGCACACCTGTTAATTGAAGCTGGTTGAGAGAATGCCAAGAGTGTGCAAAGCTGTCATTAAGGCAAAGGGTGGCTACTTTGATGAATCTCAAATATATTGTTTAACACTTTTTTTGGATCCTACTTGATTCCATGTGTTAGAAAATAGTAAAAATTAAGAAAAACCCTGGAATGACTGGTACTGTATATACTGAACAAAAATATAATTGCAAAGAGTTACAGTTCATAAGGATGTCAGTCAATTTAAATAAATTCATTCGGCCCTAATCTATGGATTTCACATTCAGATATGAATCTGTTGGTCACAGATACCAGTATCTGGTGTGGCCACCATTTTCCTCATGGAGTGCAACAGTTCTCCGTATAGAGTTGATCAGGCTGTTGATTGTGGCCTGTGGAATGTTGTCCTACTCCTCTTCAATGGCTGTGCGAAGTTGCTGGATATTGGTGAGAACTGGAACACGCTGTCGTACACCTCGATCCAGAGCATCCCAAACATGTTCAATGGGTGACATATCTGGTGTGTATGCAGGCCATGGAAGAACTGGGACATTTTCAGCTTCCAGGAATTGTGTACAGATGCTTGCGACATGGTGCCGTGCATTATCATGCTGAAACATAAGGGGATGGCGGTGGATGAATGGCACGACAATGGGCAGGTCAAGGGCAGGCAGAGGTTCGTGATCAGGTCAGAGTCAGGCAGGTACAGGATGGCAGGCAGGCTCGGGGTCAGGGCAGGCAGAGGTTCATAGTCAGGTCAGGTACAGGACAGCAGGGCAAGCAGAATGGTCAGAACCGGGAAAAACTAGGAAACAGAACTGGAGAAACAGGAAGGTGGGAAAGAAAGCTGGTAAGACCTGACAAGACAAACTGGCAACAGACAGAGAACACAGGTATAAATACATTGGGGATAATGGGAAGATGGGTGACACCTGGAGGGGGGTGGAGTCAAGCACATAGACAGGTGAAACAGATCAGGGTGTGAAAACCATTCTCTTAAAGTGCCTTGTGGGTCTCTCCATTTAGGGCACCAATGTCAATAATATCTTATTAACTTATTAGTCCATGTCATCAATCAAATGAAATGTATTTATAAAGCCCTTGTTACATCAGCAGATGTCACAATGTGCTTATACAGAAACCCAGCCTAAATCCCCAAACAGCAAGCAATGCAGAAGCACGGTGGCTAGGAAAAACTCCCTGGCCCTTTTACACATACGAACACATGGGTGTGATCATTTTACAGTGGTCCCTACAGCTTACGCTCAAACCGGTGTGATTAGATCACTTAGAATGTCCAGTTACGATTGACACAACAGTCAGCGTTTGAGTTGGCCACACTGATTTTGCACAGAAACATTTTGCACAAACAGTCTTCACAACATTATGTCCTCAATGTGAGCAGTTTATTTTTGGATGCAATGTTCTGTGAATGTCTGAAGTAGCGACAGCATAACACAATTCTCATGCAAACCAGAAAATGTAGGCTACATTAGTCGTAGCGCTAACTGGAGAAAGAGTGACCTAACACAAGCGGTCATATTTAGCTAACTCTTGGCTGACAGAAACCATATTATAAATTAGCTAATAGAAATTACTATTTACAATTCATCACGTGTAACCTCACCAGTGATTGAAATCATTGACAAACACTTTCCAAAAATCAAAAGTAATCTGACAATGGGTAGTTTGTGTGCGCCATCATAATAGTTTTTTCGCGTCAACCAAAGACAAGAGGTTACAAGATGAGTTGGGTCTGTTTGCATCATTCACTTCCATCATTAAATTCCAGAAGTTTACATGAAAGACGAGTGAACCATCCCTTCACCTCCTTTTTATTTATTTATTTATTTGTTTATTTGTCAGGGACAATGCAGCGCACATTATTACATACATAATTATCACAGTCAGCCATAATAATATGTGTAGATGTGTTGCATAAAAGGTTTCTAGCCAATAGGCTAATTTGCAACCCCAGTCCCTGGTCAGGCCTTTCTAAACAGGTAATCCAGATATATAATTTTTAAAAGGACCACATAGTGTGAATTACACAATCATGCAGCAAATACATTGTATACAAACATCAACATTTCACAGTCGAGACCACATTACACAAAACAGCACATCACGTAACAACACAAGCCCCAAGCACCCAGCCGCTCACACCTGCTCACCTATACCCAACCCCAATAGTGAGGGCCTGGGCCGCTACATGACTATCTCCCATACCCAGACCCCACATGTGGGGTGATCCTTGGCAGCATGCGCAACAACCAGGCATCCAGTACAGACAATACATAACAACAAAACTGACTCAGTGGCCACATATTTGGTTTTCTTTCAGCCAGTATTTGACCTTTCTATTAAATGTTTTCAGTTCGGTTTGTGTTTTTATTTCGGTTGGTAAATCATTCCAAAAATGGGTCCCTATCACTGAAAAACATGACTGGCCGAAAGTGGTTTTGCGCCCCTCTGCTATGCAGTTGCCACCCACTGCTCTCCTAGTGGCCACTCTCCTTGTGTTTATTTTTGTCACAAAAGGACAGAGTACGGCTGGAGCTAGATTATTTGCACATTTAAAAGTCAATTTGAGAAAAGAGAACTTAATAAAGCTATCAAAATTTAAAAGGTTGTATTTCTGTACAATCAAACAGTGGTGCCACATGATTGGTTTCTGATCCATTATTTTCAGTGCCCGTTTGTATAATGATATAATGGGTTTGACTGTTGTCTGGGAGGCTTGGCCCCATACAGTAACACAATAAGATAAGTGAGAGAGTATCATGGCATGAAAAAACAGTAAAGCTGGCTTGACAGGTATATGATACCTTATCATTCTGAAACAGTTCAGGTTTGTCCGGACAGTCTTACAGAGTTTGTTAATGTGTTTATTGAATTTGAGTTGGGAATCCAGAATAATACCTAGGAATTTAAATTCCTCAACTTCCTCTATGGCTTCTTGATCTATTTTGATAGTACACTTAGCTTTCCCTCTGATAGAGAAGCACATAGATACAGTTTTTTTTACGTTAAGCGTCAGATGGTTGTCTTTAAGCCACTGGGATATACCCTCCATTTCCTTGGTCAGGGTCTCTGCTACCACAATTGGTGTCCTAGCTGATGCATAAATTACTGTGTCGTCAGCGTACATTTGACAGTTGGCTGACTGAAAGCATGTTGGTAAATCGTTTATATATAAACTAAAAAGCAGAGGCCCCAAAATGGAGCCCTGTGGGATGCCCATTGTGGATTGTAGTGGTGTTGAGAGTTCAGTGTTTATTTTAACACGTTGCTCTCTATGCTCCAGATATGATGCAAACCAGCCAATAGCATGTTCAGAGAAGTTAAAGATGGTAAGTTTATTCAAGAGTATNACTCCATTCACTTCCAATTCTGTTATTGTTTTTTGTTGACTAGGCTTGAGTTTAGTAAGGCTGTTGAGGTACTTCCAAAGGGATGCGCTATTTCCTTCAGATTCCTCAATCAGTTGCATAAAATAGGCTGTCTTTGCTTTACGAAGTTGTCTGACTACTGCATTTCTCAATCCTTTAAAGATGAGGAGATCGGTATTTGTTTTGGAGAACAGCGATTTTTTTCAATGCATAGTCTCTTTTTTTCATTAGCTGACGAGTGTCATTATTCAGCCATGGTAAGGAGACTTTTCGTTGCTTACTTTTGAATGTCTTAGTATATTTACCAATCAGGTCTGTTAGCTTTTTCATCAGGGAGTTACAACAATTTTCTAACTCATTTGATTGTAGAACGTTCTTCCAGTCTAAATTATCTAGATCATTTTCAACTTGTGTCAGCTTATTTTTGGGGATACCCAAGTTCCCTGGTTTACTTTCATTCGCAAATTTTGGAAAACGCTGTTTAGTGAGTTTCCGGACAGCCATGGTCATATTATGATCAGAGAGCCCCGTTAGTAAATTATACGTTCTGATGATTCGCTGGGGTCTATTAGTGACTATCAGGTCTATCATAGTTTTACTCGTTCGCGTAATCCTTGTTGGACCCATCATCATCTGCTGAAGACTGTGTTTTGACAACAGCCTCTAAGTTTTTTCTACAGCTTTTCTCTAGCCAGTTGATATTAAAATCACCAAAGAAAATAGATTCGGTGCGAATATTTACATATTTCAAAAGTTTGTCTAAGTTATCATAAAATGAAACATCATGGGATGGTGGGTTATACAGCACTACAATGTTAAAATTCATCTTAGGGGATAATACAACATTCAAAGCCAAACACTCTAATTTTATTTTAACATCTTTGGTCTGACAGATGTTTACATGACAACTAGAATGCATTGTAAGACGTCAACAAACATAGCGCCACACATAGCTGGCAATTAGCTTAGAATTAACTCATCATAATCAGTACAACCTTCAAAAAAGTATTTTACACACATCACCAGTACTTGAAAACATGTGAATACAACTGTAATTATTCTCCATATAGACATACAGTGTGCTACAGTAGAAACGACAACACGATATATAAAAACTATAATGATAGCATAATAAGGCACTTACTTTGATAGCAACACACACATGTCCAAAGTTATTATTAGTAGTGAAGGCAATGCGGGCGACAGATAGAAAATGTGCCAGGGGGGAAAAAGGTAGTGTCTCATCGTAGAGAGACGTTTGTCCTGCTCAGTAATGCCTCAAACATAAATTGTCCCCAACAGTAAAATGGGCTACTTCTATGTGAATTAATGAGGAGGCGGAACACACCTCAATTCAAACTGTTGTTAGAAAATAAAACTTGTTAGAAAATACAATGAAATTGACAAGTTGAGACAGCTTATAGAGAATTAGCAGACAGCGTGCCTTGGTTTGAGGGCAGCGTGGGTTAACTGTCCTGTTGAGTAACAATCACATTTTGGAACAGTGAGTGCATCAGGCCCATAAAAAAAACTCATGCTGGGGCAACCGTAAGAGATATTTGGAACTCACATGTGAAAAGGCTAGAAAGGCAGGAACCTAGGAAGAAACCTAGAGAGAAACCAGGCTCTGAGGGGTGGCCAGTCATTTTCTAGCTGTGCCGGGTGGAGATTATACGAGTACGTGGCCCTTAAGGCCAGCTCGTTCTTCAAGATGTTCAAACATTCATAGATGACCAGCAGGGTCAAATACTAATCATATTGGTTGTAGAGGGTGCAACAGGTCAGCACCTCAGGAGTAAATGTCAGTTGGCTTTTCATAGCCAAGCATTCAGAGGTCGAGACAGCAGGTGAGGTATAGAGGGAGAGAGAGAGAGGATCTCAGCATAACTTTCACTCTGAACTCTCTAAAAATATTCCTCCACATAGCTTTCAACAGCTATCCCCAATGGAAATATGAATGTTTATCGCAATAACAATAAGATCCGATAATATAACCTAAAGCTGATCAAAGTCTTTACATTTCTTATTTCAGTTACATTCTTAGGTCAGGATAGTTGTTGATGGTGATAGTACTTTCTTGGGCAACCTCCATACTCCACCCAAAACCACAAATTCCTTTACTTTACATTGTTAAATATGTACTTAAAATATTTTTGGTGAACAAATGTTTTGTTTTGGCGTTATAGTAGGGTTGGTAGCAACATTGTGGAAATATGTTGCAGCTCAAGTCAACTACAAACTCCACAATGCAATGCTCTCTCTATGGGCTGGTTGGCTAGCTCGCTAACAAACGTTGGTTCACACAATAATACCAAAGACTATCAGCATGTAATGTAGCTAGTTAGCTGTAAAATCACCTAAACAAACTGCACTATCAATTTAGATGTCTACAATCTCACCATGTTCAACCTGCAGATCAATGTGCCTCACAGAGTGGAGTATAACATTCACAACAGCAGATCTACTTTGAGGAGATGGGAAATGTTGCCCATGCTACGTCGAAGGGCCGCGCGGTGCATTCTGGGTGATTCTGGGACAAGGAGCTCAATCTATCAAGGAGTGAATGGGCGCCAGCTAAAAAGAAAATGTGCACGAATTTCGACAACAAGAAGTACAACATTACAAATATTTTTCAAGATGTGTGATAATTAACTTGCTCTCTCTAGTATCGTATAGCTTGCTCTCTCTAGTATCGTATAGCTTTGTGCGAGACGCAGCATGACAACATGAACACGATTGGTCGACAGTCTGCTGGGTGGGGCATTATACCTGATGTGCACTTGATTTAATTTCACAGATACAATGGACCCAATGAAGTCCTTTTAAAGTGCAAACTCAAAACTAAATGAAGCACAATTCAATAATTGTATGTGTTTTTCACCCAGGTCTGGTACATGTATAGAAGTGGTGTACTCATAAATTGCCTTTTTATGTTCCACAGATGAAACTCCAATGAACAACTCACAACTAGGTAAGCCCTTCATATTTAGTTCCTGCCCAAACTCTTGTTCCTTCAGATTCCCTTCCGAAATGAATATTAGCATTTTTCGCACTTCATGTCCAAATCATCTTAAAGTAACTTGATTTCGCTACACAATATATTTGACATACTTAAATATTATTTGGACATGAAACGCGCATTTGGAAGTGGCCAGTTAAACAAAACCTGGCCAATATGGATTTCTGTCATATCTTGTATGGATTGCTGTCATACCTTGTCCATAGACTGCTTACAGGGTAAGGAAACCAATATTTGTAATTTTAGTGAACTATCCCTTTAACATTACAGCGCAGAATGAAGTGTCAATGACATTGTAATAGTATGGTAATACATTGGGTTAAAGTATGTGTAAATTTGTTTCGGATTTCTGTCGCACATTAAAAGATACCAATAGGATTTTTACATTGTCGCAACTAGTCTTCCTTTAACTACTTTTGATGCAAGAAATTATAAAGAAATACTGAAATAGCAATGTCCCTGTTACTTTCTTCTTATATTTTAGCAGGCATTATCATTATTCTCATAATAATCAACTGCCCTATTGCTTTCATTGGTCTTTTTTGTTTGTTGTAGCTCAACTAAACAGCCCAGTGTTTCGGATGAACACGGTGACCAGCGCACTTATCTCAGGCATCATCATCCTTGGTGTAATGAGCCTGTGTTTCTTCATCTTATCCCTTACCCTCCTCAAGGGCAAGAGGGCCCCACCGACCATCTTGTCGGGGGCTCGCAACCCAGCTTTCAACTAACTCCAGCCATCGCCCCTGCTCCCAAGATCTTGCCTTCCCCCTCCCCATGAGGACACTACATAGAAGGAGAGAGTGGGACTCACATGTACACATTTACAGTAGAGTAACATGCCCAAATTGTTCATTTATATGAATGTAAACTGTACTGTATAATTCATGTTAGCACAGGTATAGTTGACATCTCGAGAATGTATATTTCTTTGTATGTATTGTACTTATATTGTTTCAACCCAATGACAGTCCGGTTATTGTTAGGTGTTTAATTTGCAAAGTGGATTTCAGTTCAATTTAATACCTCAGCTACTCGGCATCCTATTGCAGGGTAAAGGATCATTTACAAGAAATACACATAGTGTAGAATAAACTGAATAAAATGTTCGACCTCTAAACAACACCCTATGCAATAATTAAAAAACAATGAAAGAGCCTGGGGTTGGATTTCGTTAATTTCCTGAAAAGACTTAGACCATTATGTGTAAGGGTTGTAATGAATGAAAAGCTAACCTTTTTTTTGTTACTAGTTACATTTTATATCCATTATGTTATTAATATTGCTGATAAGTACCAGAGTTAGTATAATGATTATAATACATTAATTGATAGGTCATTACTCATGAATGCTATGTAAATGCTCTACCTAAATTAATGCAATGTTCAAATTGTTTTACTAGTTTAAATGACATTTTGGTTTGTCATTCGGTTTTTTAGTCAAATGTGTATGAAGAGTTTCATTCCAAAACGCTATAATATACATTTTCATAAATGTTGGTTATATTAGCTTTTATTGTTTGAATAAATTATGAAAGGGATTGGTCTGTTTGTTTGAAATCTATAAAATAATGGTTTCATTTCAGAGAGACAAATAATCATGATTTGTTGCAAAATGCTATAAATCTGCCTCCCTTTCAGAGAAAAAAGTAGCACAGCTAGGTTTAATGAAGTCAAATGTGACATTACTACATTTTTTATAAATAACTGTAAAAATTATACCTTTGTGACATAAAAAAAAAAATATATATATATATATATATACAAAACATTATTCAATGCAGTAATATGAGATCTGTATGTAAAATATTAAAAAAAAATGTCATTTAGCAGACGCTGATATCCAGAGCGACTTACAGTTAGTGCATTTATCGTATAGTTAGGTGGGACAACCACATATCACAGTCAAATATACAGTGAATTGGGAAAGTATTCAGACCCCTTCCCTTTTTCCACATTTTGTTACGTTACAGCCTTATTATAACATTGAATAAATATAAATCCTCAACATTCTACAAACAATACCCTATAATTTTTGCAAATGTATTAAAAATTAAAACGTATTCAGACCCTTTATTATGAGACTCGATATTGAGCTCAGGTGCATCCTGTTTCAGTTGATCATCCTTGAGATGTTTCTACAACTTGATTGGAGTCCACCTGTGGTAAAATCAATTGATTGGACATGATTTGGAAAGGCACACAACTGTCTATGTTGCAAAACGAAGCTATGGTTTTCAAAGCAAAACCAAGCTATGAGGTCGAAGGAATTATACGTACAGCTCCCAGACATGCTTCACGTCTGGAGGAAACCTGGCACCCTCCCTACGGTGAAGCATGGTGCTGGCAGCATCATGCTGCTGGGTCGGTACAGCCACCTGGTTTCTCCATGCATCGCGCCGACAGAAACAAACATCTATCTGGTAAGAAGAAGGGTGGGGGTGTGTGTCTTATGATTAACGAGACGTGGTGTGATCATAACAACATACAGGAACTCAAGTCCTTTTGTTCACCTGACATTGAATTCCTTACAATCAAATGCCGACCGCATTATCTACCAAGAGAATTCTCCTCGATTATAATCACAGGCGTGTACATCCCCCCTCAAGCTGACACATCGACGGCACTAGAATAAATTAATTTCACTCTAGGTAAATTGGAAACCACATGTCCTGAGGCTGCATTTATTGTGGCTGGGATTTTAATAAGGCTAATTTGAAAACAAGGCTCCCGAAATTTTACCAGCATATCGAATGTGCCACCCGGGCTGGTAAAATCCTGCATCATTGTTATTCCAACTTCCGTGATGCATACAAGGCTATTCTCCGCCCTCCTTTCGGCAAGTCTGACCATGACTCCATTTTGTTGCTCCCAGCCTACAAACAGAAACTAAAACAGGAAACGCCCGATCTCAGGTCTGTTCAACGCTGGTCCGATCAATCTGATTCCATGCTGCAAGATTGCTTCGAGCACGTGGACTGGGATATGTTCCGGATAGCATCTGACAACAACATTGATGTATATGCTGATTCGGTGAGCGAGTTTATTAGCAAGTGCATTGGTGATGTTGTACCCATAGCAAATATTAAAACCTTCCCCAACCAGAAACCGTGGATTGATGGCAGCATTCGCGCAAAACTGAAAGCGCGAACCACTGCTTTTAACCAGGGTAAGGCTACCGGAAACATGACTGAATACAAACAGTGTAGCTATTCCCTCCGCAAGGCAATCAAACAAGCTAAGCGTCAATATAGAGACAAAGTAGAGTCACAATTCAACGGCTCAGACACAAGAGGAATGTGGCAGGGTCTACAGTCAATCACGGACTACAAAAAGAAANATGTTCTATCCTTTCTATGACAAATGTAACCAGGGACATCAATCATGCTAGTCGAGATGTTGCTGTGCAGCCAAGTTTCGCTCAACGCTAAAAAATCTAAATTAGAGTCAGTTAACAGATGTTGAATCTGATCACATTGATCACTGATCACATGCCCTTAGGTTTAGACATAGGCTCCCATATTACCCGTGCGTGATTTACAGTCTGAAAAAATCTGATACCAAAGATTTTTATAACTAACCCAAGATAGACCATTGCCTGTCAATCATAGTGGGCAGAACAAGCAAGGAGGTGGGCACAGCCAAGCATGAGCTCGTGAGATCCTATTGGCGTGTTCTACATTTATTTGCATATTTCCATTAGGGAACGGCTCAATTTGCCATTGCACTCCTAAACAACACAATTTTTTTTAACTTTAGCAAAGAGTAAAGTCCACAAAATGCAGACCACTGTGTTTCTTAAAGATTATATTTTTGGAAACAAAAAAATGCATGGAGATCGGCCAAATTCATCTCGCTCCATCTTCTCCCACTGCCGGCCACTGGGCATCCTCTCAACACCATATTTGGTAGTGAGTGGAAACGCCAGCCGGATGCTTCATATTTATACAGCCTGTGAAATATCTGGCTCATTGTTCTATCTATGCTTATACTAGTTTTGTCAACAGCAAACACACATCACCGGAGGAACAATGGGCTACACAGTGGTCTCTGCCAGCAAGACCCCCTTTGTGTCTGATGACATTCTCGAGGAAGATTTGCTTCCCTTGGAAGATCTGGGGAGTGAATTCCAACAGACCCAACCATATATGCTCGAGCCATTGGCTTCTATCGACAAAGAAGATTTCAATTCAGAAAACTAAGTTCAACCACCCTTCACCCGCAAAGTGTTTGAACAGTATGTAACGTCAGGGTTGGGGAGTAACGGATTACATGTAATCCGTTACATGTAAGGGATAAAAAAAAAACATTAACAGTAATCTGTTACGTTACCAGCAAAAATATTGTAATCAGATTACAGATACTTTTGAAAAACTAGATGATTACTTCGAGGATTACTTTTAAATTCAGAAAGGATGTTTGCAAAAAAAATCTTTGACACCTCTGTTTTCTCAATGACATTCAAATCACATTGAAAAAATTTGCAAGTTCAAGTTTGTTCCACCTGAGTGAGTCTGACTACAAGTCAGAGACCACTATGATGACACACCAAATGTGTTTGATGGATAGCGGGAAAAGAGCAGGATTAGGCTTTTGCAGGCTACAGTCCAAGCTATGTCTTCCAATGGTGCGACTGCTGTCGGCATCCAACGATTATCCAACTTGAATAAGCGCTTGGAGGTAAGTATGACAGCAGTGGTTCAGTCTACGGCGATATGGATATCACTTATTATTGATATCTACATAGCGCATTGATGTGAATCACACTGCTGCTCTCTCATTTAGCAATTTGCGCCTTCCGAGTGGCACAGAGGTCCTTATGCACTGCATCTCAGTGCTAGAGGCGTCACTACAGACCCTGGTTCAATTCCAGGCTGTATCACAACCGGCCGTGATTGGGAGTCCCAGAGGGCGGCGCACAATTGGTCCATTGTCGTCTGGGTTAGGGTTTGGCCAGGGTAGGCAGTCATTGTAAATAAGAAATTGTTCTTAACTGACTTGCCTGGTTTAATAAAAATACAAATTATGGATTGTGGTTGTTGTGGATACAAATCTGTTGCTGTTCACAATTCTAAATGTGTATTTGAACCCAATAATGGTTGAATTAAAGAAGTTTAAGCTACCTATCAATCATTGTTTTTGAAGCCAGTGGACAGCCAGTGAAAAATGCTCTCTTGCAACAGCTGCACAGTACGGATCAGAGCCTATGGAACACAAGTGGGGCTTTTTTTTCTTCAGTAGTGCTCAAAGCATGCCATTCCATGAGCCTACACAACCAATCCATAAAGTAAAATCTAACATCCATATATGGCTAGCTATGTAAACTTTAACATTGATTTATCCTGCAATAGACATTTTTGTCTTCTTCTAATGCCTCTTAAGTAGAAAGTAATCTAAAAGTAACAGAATGTTATCAGATTACATTGCTGAGTTTGGGTAATCCAAAAGATATGTTACTGATTACAATTTTGGACAGGTAACTAGTAACGGATTACATTTAGAAAGTAACCTACCCAACCCTGTGTAATGTTATAGCTAGCTAATATTAACTTGCTATATGTATCTCCAGCTGGCACGACATTGAAAGTTCTGACAAAGCCTGTACATAAATGTTAGCTGTGAACATAAACCGGAGCTTATTAAAAAAATATATATATAAAGCTGTTGAGCAGCATCTCACTGCCTTCCTAAAGACAAACAATGGATACGAAACGCTTCAGTCTGGTTTTAGACCCCATCATAGCACTGAGACTGCACTCATAAAGGTGGTAAATTACCTTTTAAACTGTTATGGATACGATTTTGACAACATCCGGCGAAATGCAGAGGGCCAAATTCAAATTACAAAAATAGCCATTTTTAACATTCATGAAAATACAAGTGTTGAACACCATTCAAAAGCTTAGAATCTTGTTAATCTAACAGTGTTGTCAGATTTCAAAAAGGCTTTACGGCGAAAGCAGAACATTTGATTGTCTGAGGACAGCACCCCGCACACATATTCAATTAGCATAATAACATAACCAGCAGAGGTGTCACAAAACTCAAAAATAGCAATAAAATAAATTGCTTACCTTTGAAGATCTTGATCTGATGGCAATCCCAAGGGTCCCAGCTACACAATCAATGGTCCTTTTGTTCGAAGTCCCTCTTTATATCCATAAAGCTCCGTTTGATTGGCGCGTTTTGTTCAGTAATCCACCTGCTCAAAGGCGTGCATCCATCCAGACAAACAATATCCCAAAAGTACGTTGAAACAAGTCAAACAGCGTTTCTAATCAATACTCAGATACCCTAATGTGAATATAAATGATAATATTTCA
Organism: Hucho hucho; assembly: GCA_003317085.1. Classification (NCBI taxonomy): domain Eukaryota; kingdom Metazoa; phylum Chordata; class Actinopteri; order Salmoniformes; family Salmonidae; genus Hucho; species Hucho hucho. Next base: position 280,912 of record QNTS01000487.1, read on the forward strand.
GACAGAATATAGCCTGTTGAATGGAAAGGAAAAATAGTTAAGAGCGTGCTCACTGTTACCCGCGTAAAACATAACAGTACACTTCACGAGACCTCAGAAGGAACACCTCTTACTCCTTGGTTATTCAAGATAAAAGCCTGAAACCTTTTCTAAAGACTGTTGACATCTAGTGGAAGCCATAGGAACTGCAATCTGGGAGCTAAAATAACCTGCTTTGAATAACATGCCAATTGAAAAAGTATGACATGACAGATTCACATTTTCTGGATGGATTCTCTCGGGTTTTTGCCTGCCAAATCAGTTCTGTTATACTCACATACATTATTTTAACAGTTTTAGAAACTTCAGAGTGTTTCTATCCAATACTACTAATTATGTGCATATCCTAGTTTCTGGGCCTGAGTAACAGGCATTTTACTTTGGGCACGCCAGACTCTCCGAACCTCCGAACACTGCCCCCTAGCCCAAAGAGGTTAATGGTGTCAGACCAAGGCTCTGCATCTGTCCTCGTGCACCTAGACCTTAGTGCTGCTTTTGATACCATTGATTACCACATTCTTTTGGAGGGACTGGAAACCCAAATTGGTCTACACGGACAAGTTCTGGCCTGGTTTAGATCTTATTTGTCAGAAAGATATCAGTCTGTTTCTGTGGATGGTTTGTCCTCTGACAAATCAACTATACATTTCGGTGTTCCTGAAGGTTCAGTTTCAGGTCCACCATTGTTTTCACTATATATTTTACCTCTTGTTCACGTCATTCGGAAACATAATGTTAACTTTCACTGCTATGCGGACGATAAACAGCTATACATTTCGATGAAACATGGTGAAGCCCCAAATTTGCCCTCCCTGGTAGCATGTGTTTCAGACATAAGGAAGTGGACGGCGGCAAATGTTTTACTTTTAAACTTGGACAAAACAGAGATGCTAGATCTACGTCCCAAGAAACAAAGAGATCTTCTGTTGGATTTGACAATTAATCTTGATGGTTGTACAGTCATCTCAAATAAAACTATGAAGGACCTCGGTGTTACTCTGGACCCTGATCTCTCTTTTGACAAACATATCAAGAAAATTTCAAGGACAGCTTTTTTCCATCTTCGTAACATTGCAAAAATTTGAAACTTTCTGTCCAAAAATTATGCAGAAAAATGTATTTAAGCTTTTGGCACTTCTAGATTAGACTACTGCAACGCTCTACTTTCCGGTTACCCGGATAAAGCACTAAATCAGTTTTAGCAAATTTTGACCAGCATGTCACATGTGCAACCAGGGGGAAAAAACCTAGACCGCCTTTACTCCACACACAGAGATGCATACAAAGCTCTCCCCCGCCCTCCATTTGGCAAATCTGACCATAATTCTATCCTCCTGAATCCTGCTTACAAGCAAAAACTAAAGCAGGAAGTACCAGTGACTCGCTCAATACGGAAGTGGTCAGATGACGCGGATGCTACACTACAGGACTGTTTTGCTAGCACAGACTGGAATATGTTCCGGGATTCATCCAATAACACGTGAGGAATACACCACCTAAGTCATCGGCTTCATCAATAAGTGCATTGATGACGTCGTCCCCACAGTGACTGTACGCACATATCCCAACCAGAAGCAATGGATTACTGGCAACATCCGCATCGAGCTAAAGGCTAGAGCTGCCACTTTCAAGGAGCGGGAGACTAATCCAGACGCTTAAAAGAAATCCCGCTATGCCCTCAGACGAACCATCAAACAAGCAAAGCGTCAACACAGGATTAAGATTGAATCCTACTACACCGGCTCTGACGCTCGTCGGATGTGGCAGGGCCTGAAAACTATTACGGACTACAAAGGGAAACCAAGACGCGAGCTGCCCAGTGATGCGAGCCTACCAGATGAGCTAAATGCCGTTTATGCTCGCTTCGAGGCAAGCAACACTGAAGCATGCACGAGAGCACCAGCTGTTCTGGATGACTGTGTGATAACGCTCTCGGTAGCCGATGTGAACAAAACCTTTAAACAGGTCAACATTCACAAAGCCACTGGGGCAGGCGGATTACAAGGACGTGTACTCAAAGCATGCACGGACAAATTGTCAAGTGTCTTCACTGACTTTTTCAACCTCTCCCTGACTGAGTCTGAAATACCTACATGTTTCAAGCAGACCGCCATAGTCCCTGTGCCCAAGGAAGTGAAGGTAACCTGCTTAAATGATTACTGCCCCATGGCACTCATGTCGGTAGCCATGAAGTGCTTTGAGAGGCTGGTCATGGCTCACATCAACAGCATCCTCCTGGACACCCTAGACCCACACCAATTTGCATACCACCCCAACAGATCCACAGATGATGCAATCTCAATTACACTCCACACTGCCCTTTCTCACCTGGACAAAAGGAACACCTATGTGAGAATGCTGTTCATTGACTACATCTCAGCATTCAACACCATAGTGCCCACAAAGCTCATCACTAAGCTAAGGACTCTGGGACTAAACACCTCCCTCTGCAACTGGATCCTGCACTTCCTGATGGGCCACCCCCAGGTGGTAAGAGTAGGCAACAACACATCTGCCATGCTGATCCTTAACACTGGGGCCCCACAGGGGTGTGTACTTAGTCCCCTCCTGTATTCCCTCTTCAACTTCGTGGCCAAACACAACTCCAACACCATCATTAAGTTTGCTGACGACACAACAGTGGTAGGCCTGATCACCGACAATGATGAGACGGCCTATAGGGAGGAGGTCAGAGAACTGGCAGTGTGGTGCCAGGACAACAACCTCTCCCTCAATGTGAGCAAGACAAAGGAGCTGATCGTGGACTACAGGAAAAGGAGGGCCGAACAGGCACCCATTAACATCGACGGGGCTGTAGTGGAGCAGGTCGAGAGTTTCAAGTTCCTTAGTGTCCACATCACCAAAACATACCAAGACAGTCGTGAAGAGGGCATGACAAAACCTTTTCCCCCTCAGGAGACTGAAAAGATTTGGCATGGGTCCCCAGATCCTGAAAAGGTTCTACAGCTGCACCATCGAGAGCATCCTGACGTATTGCAACTGCTCGGCATCTGACTGTAAGGCGCTACAGAGGGTAGTGCGAACGGCCCAGTATATCACTGCGGCCAAGCTTCCTGCCATGCAGGACCAATATAATAGGCGGTGTCAGAGGAAAGCCCATAAAATTGTTAGTGACTCCAGTCACCCAAGTTATAGACTGTTTCTCTGCTACCGCACGGCAAGTGGTACCGGAGTGTTTAGGACCAAAAGGCTCCTCAACAGCTTCTATGCATAGTCACTTCTCCCCCACCTACATGTACAGATTACCTCAACTAGACTGCACCCCTGCACGCTGACTCGGTACCGGCGCCCCCTGTATATAGTCTCGTTATGATCCCAACCATGGATCATCAAAAGTTGTGCTATAAATTCTCAGACAACCCAAAGATTCCTAGATGCCCTTCCAGAATCCTTCCACCTACCCAAGGACGTCAGAGCACAAAAATCAGTTAACCACCTAACTGAGGAACTCAATGTAACCTTGCGCAATACCCTAGATGCAGTCGCACCCCAAAAAACATTTGCCATAAAAAACTAGCTCCCTGGTATACAGAAAATACCCGAGCTCTGAAGCAAGCTTCCAGAAAATTGGAACGGAAATGGCGCCACACCAAACTGGAAGTCTTCCGACTAGCTTGGAAAGACAGTACCGTGCAATATCGAAGAGCCCTCACTGCTGCTCGATCATCCTATTTTTCCAAGTTAATTGAGGAAAATAAGAATAATCCAACATTTCTTTTTGATACTGTCGCAAAGCTAACTAAAAAGCAGCATTCCCCAAGAGAGGATGGCTTTCACTTTAGCAGTGATACATTCATGAACTTCTTTGAGGAAAAGATCATGATCATTAGAAAGCAAATTACGGACTCCTCTTTAAATCTGCGAATTCCTCCAAAGCTCAGTTGTCCTGAGTCCATACAACTTTGCCAGGACATAAAATCAAGAGAGACTCTCAAGTTTTTTAGTACCATATCTCTTGACACATTGATGAAAATAATCATGGCCTCTAAACCTTCAAGCTGCATACTGGACCCTATTCCAACTAAACTACTGAAAGAGCTGCTTCCTGTGCTTGGCCCTCCTATGTTGAACATAATAAACAGCTCTCTATCCACCGGATGTGTACCAAACTCACTAAAAGTGGCAGTAATAAAGCCTCTCTTGAAAAAGCCAAACCTTGACCCAGAAAATATAAAAAACTATCGGCCTATATCGAATCTTCCATTCCTCTCAAAAAATTTTGAAAAAGCTGTTGCGCAGCAACTCACTGCCTTCCTGAAGANAGTTTGTCTCTGTGGATGGTTTGTCCTCTGACAAATCAACTGTAAATTTCGGTGTTCCTCAAGGCTCTGTTTTGGGACCACTATTGTTTTCACTATATATTTTACCACTTGGTGATGTCATTCGGAAACATAATGTTAACTTTCACTGCTATGCGGATGACACACAGCTGTACATTTCGATGAAACATGGTGAAGCCCCAAAATTGCCCTCCCTGGAAGCCTGTGTTTCAGACATAAGGAAGTGGATGGCGGAAAATGTTCTACTTTTAAACTCTGACAAAACAGAGATGCTAGTTCTAGGTCCCAAGAAACAAAGAGATCTTCTGTTGAACCTGACAATTAATCTTGATGGTTGTACAGTCGTCTCAAATATAACTGTGAAGGACCTCGGCATTACTCTGGACCCTGATCTCTCTTTTGACGAACATATCACGACTGTTTCAAGGACAGCTTTTTTCCATCTACATAACATTGTAAAAATCAGAAACTTTCTGTCCAAAATGATGCAGAAAAGTTAATCCATGCGTTTGTAACTTCTAGGTTAGACTACAGCAATGCTTTACTTTCCGGCTACCCGGATAAAGCACTAAATAAACTTCAGTTAGTGCTAAACACGGCTGCTAGAATCTTGACAAGAACCCAAAAATTGTATCATATTACTCCAGTACTAGCCTCTCTACACTGGCTTCCTGTTAAGGCAAGGGCTGATTTAAAGGTTTTACTGCTAACCTACAAAGCATTACATGGGCTTGCTCCTATCTATCCTTCCGATGTGGTCCTGCTGTATATACCTACACATACGCTATGGTCACAAGACGCAGGCCTCCTTACTGTCCCTAGAAATTCTAAGCAAACAGCTGGAGGCAGGGCTTTCTCCTATAGAGCTCCATTTTTATGGAATGGTCTGCCTATCCATGTCTCAACCTTTAAGTCTTTATTGAAGACTCATCTCTTCACTAGGTCCTATGATTGAGTGTAGTCTGGCCCAGGGGTGTGAAGGTGAATGGAAAGGCACTGGAGCGACGAACCGCCCTTGCTGTCTCTGCCTGGCCAGTTCCCCTCTCTCCACTGGGATTATCTGCCTCAAACCCTATTACAGGGGCTGAGTCACTGGCTTACTGGTGCTCTTCCATGCGTCACTTGAGTGGGTTGAGTCACTGACGTGATCTTCCTGTCCGGGTTGGCGCCCCCCTCGGGTTCGTGCCGTGGGGGAGATCTTTATGGGCTACTCTCGGCCTTGTCTCAGGGTAGTAAGTTGGTGGTTGAAATTATCCCTCTAGTGGTGTGGGGGCTGTGTGGGTGGGGTTATATCCTGCCTGTTTGGCCCTGTCCGTGGGTATCGTCGGACGGGGCCACACTGTCTCCCGACCCCTCCTGTCTCAGGACTACCTGGCCTGATGACTCCTTGCTGTCCCCAGTCCACCTGGTCATGCTGCTGCTCCAGTTTCAACTGTTCTTCCTGCGGCTATGGAACCCTGACCTGTTCCCTGGACGTGCTACCTTGTCCTGGACCTGCTGTTTTGGACTCTCTCTCTACGGCACCTGCTGTCTTTAAGTCTGAATGATCGGCTATGAAAAGCTAACTGACATTTACTCCTGAGGTGCTGTCCTGTTGCACCCTCTACAACCATTGTGATTATTATTATCTGACCCTTTTGGTCATCTATGAACGTTTGAACATCTTGGCCATGTTCTGTTATAATCTCCACCCGGCACAGCCGGAAGAGGACTGGCCACCCCTCAGAGTCTGGGTCCTCTCTAGGTTTCTTCCTAGGTTCTGGCCTTTCTAGGGAGTTTTTCCTAGCCACCATGCTTCCACAGTACATCTGCATTGCTTGCTGTTTGGGGTTTTAGGCTGGGTTTCTGTACAGCACTTTGTGACATCGGCTGATATAAAAAGGGCTTTATAAATACATTTGATTGATAGTTGGTAGATAATGGCAACATTGCCATCAGTCTAAATCTGCCGATTATGACAGTGGTTTGATATGAGCCACTTAGCTAGCTAGCTAAGTGTATTTCCAAGCCACTGGTTAGAATAAATGTATATTACTTCATTAGTTGCTGTGATCTGCTACATGACACTATTTGTGTTCTTGTGGTGGCCACTGCTAAAACATGCCAACAGCTGAGGAAAACATCTGCTGTAGAAATGTGCCTCAGGTGGGTTTAAGTAGCTTGACCAGGACTGATTAGTTCCAGTGACCATGTGTTATTTGTTGCCTATGGTTTACCTATGGGTTACCTAGCTATACATGTACCATAGTCCCTCACAGTCTCAAAGTTTTGTGAGCACATCAATCTTCTTTGTGAGACCTGTGGACAAAACATTAAGAACACCTGATTTTTCCATGACAGACTGACCAGGTGAATCCAGCTCAAATCTATGATCCCTTATTGATGTCACTTCAATTAGTTTAGATGAAGGTGAGAACACCTTTTACGCCTTGAGACAATTGAGACATGGATTGTGTACATGTGCCATTCAGAGGATGAACGGTCAAGACAAAATATTTAAGTGCCTTTGAACAGGGTACGGTATGAGGTGCCAGGTGCACCGGTTTGTGTGTCAAGAACTGCAACACTGCTGCGTTTTTCACTCTCAACAGTTTCCCATGTGTATCAAGAATGGGCATGACTGAAAAATCTGGGGAAACACTGATATATAGCTATTGATTAGCACAAATACAGATGGGCAACCCCATGCTTGAAAATAAAGGAGAGGCGCACACTCTAGGAGCTCAGATGCAAAAATTTAATGTCCAACGTTTCGACAGGCAAGCTGTCTTCATCAGGGTCACAAACACTGCGAGTCACCTCGTTTACTTAGTGTCAGAAGACACACACACAGGTGTCTGTAATCATGGCAAAGTGTGGCCTAATATCATTGGTTAATTCTCAAATATTAATATGGCATACAAAGAACAACATACAAAAAATAAAAAACAAAAAATGGATAGCATACGATTATAGATTCAATTTGTGCTACATAAGCCTGCAAACAATTACAATGGCAAAGTCACAACAATCACAAGAATGGCTTCAGATCAAGTCTACATTGTGACTGAAGGGAGCAAGGGTCTTTAAATTAAAGATCCAGGCAGCCTCTCGTTTTAACAATAAAGGGAGGAGGGTGACATGTTCGATGCCAATATAACGCAGAGACGAGATCGAGTGGTTTGCTTCCAAAAAGTGGGCCGCAACTGGGTAAGTAGAGTTTTTGCACCTAATGGTGCTATGATGCTCCAGCCTACTTATTTATACCTACTACGCTGCAGGCGTAACTGCATATTTCTAAATAACACACCAGCCTGATAATATGGACCAATATCTTGTTAGGTACAATTTTGATAGGCAAAATTATATTTTAGATGGAGTCAGCATCCTTTTATTTCATTAATTTTGGAGTAGAAAAGTCACCAGAACAGACTTTCCCACAGTTGTTCTACAAAACAATTCTCTCAGCGGGCATAACAAGCGTGGTGAAGGGTAAACAAATAATGGGTTATGACATTTGCATTTAGATAAAGCAGGGGTTTGGTGGTGACTTTCTGAACGGTTAGAGCTAGAGCAACAGTTTAACTGACAACTCTCTGGGAAGAGGTGCTAAGTACCTATCAGCAGTCATATTTCTCGGTGTGTCTGACTCTTAGATGTTGGCAATATAGAAGAAATCAGTCATTGACAAGGACGATTGTAATGCAAAGGTTGTGAGTTCAAATCCCAGGTGAGGACATGTTTAAGAATAATTACTACAAAAATTATCATGCACAATGCAGTCTAATGTCATGTATGTAAAATGAAAACACTGTTATGACTCTCCTGTGAGGATCCAAAGATCAGGTTTACAATGGATCAACTTCTACCATACCCCTCTCACCCACATGAGGGATTGATGTGTTTTTTTTTGACATTTCACAACCGGTTGTAAATTGTATGCAGCAGAGGGCTCTTTAGTATTGGTGATTGGAATGTTCTTTGTCTCCAGGAGATTTTTGCTGCCCAAAAACTCTAATGTCCAAAAACTGAACACTGGAACAATATTCCTAACCTCAGAACGTGGGGAATGATGAGAGATGGTCTATGGAAAACGAATGTTTATTTTGTGATGTCATTAAAAATGGTATAAAAATGGTATAACGAAAATACTGTGCCTTGAAAAGTGTACACACTGTATATATATAAGATTTTCATGTTTTCTGTTGTGTAGGAAATATGAAAATGATGAGAGTATTTTTGTTAAGATGAGAATGTGATTTTAGTTTTCTAACGAGATAATTGTTTCGATGATACTGCACCAGTAAGTAGCCATGACCCGAGGGAGCTCAGAGATCATATAAAGATGATGGAACGCCCCTTTTAATCAGAGTGCATAGAGCACTGGAAGAGAAATTAAGATCCGACCAGAAAGACGTGAGACCGTGGTCCAGATGTTTGAAATGGTTAGAACTTAACTACTTAGGGTTGTAGTGGCGCGCTAGCGAGCCACTCCCGACACTATCCAATGAAATGTAAGGCGCCAAATTCAAAATCCAAAAGTTGAATTATTAAACATTCATCAATATACAAGTGTTGCATAGTCACCAAAAGCTCTGATTCTTGGCAATATCACAGCGTTGTCAGATTTCAAAAAGGCTTTACGGCGATAGCACAACATTTGATTGTTTGAGGATAGCACCCCACATATTTTTCACATTAGCATAAATTCATATCCAGCGCGGGTATCACAAAACCCTTATCAGAGCTAAAATAAATCCCTTACCTTTCGAAGAACTTCTGCTGAGGGCTTCCCAAGTGTCCAACGAAGACATCCAATGGTTCTTTTGTTAGAAAAAGTCATTTATTATATTATTATAATTTATTATAACCGAGCAAAGGTCACAAAAAAAAAATCCGGACAGAAATGTCTCGGGTTTTCACCTGCTATATCAGTTCTGTTATACTCACAGACATTATTTTAACACTTTTAGAAACTTCAAAGTGTTTCCTATCCAATAGTACTAATTATGTGCATATCCTATTTTCTGGGCCTGAGTGGCATGCATTTTACTTTGGGCACGCCAGACTCTCCAAAACCGTCACCTCTGCTGCCGCTCCCTAAGAAGTTAACCTCAACACGAGGTGAAGAAGATAAACTCACCAGGCTAGACCTGGACATTGCCAGACTGCAGCTGTGCGTGTAAAGTGGTTCAAACTCTGACTATCCACACAAGCTAAGAACAAGTTTTGACAAAAGACACCATTGGGGACCGGACAACTAAGAAGAAGGACATTGTGACCTCTGGTGGACAATCAGAGCGTTACAAGTGAGCTGAGTGAAGACACAGCCAAAAAACCCTTTCAAGAAGACTTGGTTTTAACAGCAGAGATACGAACGACGGCATTCAAGCACGTAAATACATTTATGACTTCTTACTCCGAACGGCTAGTGGTTCATGTGCAAAGTAAATCGTTACTGTGATCGTAGTTTCCAAAAGTACGAAAAGTGCTTTCACTTTGTCTCTCTCTCTACCACTCCCTCTCTACCACAGTCTCCGTTTAGATTATGAGACTGATATGAGGTAATGATTAGTTAGTGACTGTTATCGATATATAAGTTATGTATCTTCTAGAGTTTAATTAGGGAGATGGTAACTCGTTTAAACAGCTTATTCCGTGGTGCCCCAAATCCTAATGAGTTAATTGTTACATGATTAACTGAATTGAGGAGCAATTAAACATAGTTAATGGATTAAATAAATAACAGTCATCAGATTAATTAATTAATGTAGGTAAAGTCACAACAACACTGTATTTGGAAAGCATTTTTGTTTTTATTTAACTAGGCAAGTCAGTTAACTTCTCAGGGAGCGGTGGGTCGCTAACCATGAAATCTTTAGCCAGCGCGGTCGATAGAAAATGCATTTCACAGGGAAAACCTGTGCCTTACCTTTTGTAGAACGTCTGCAGAGGGCTTCCTAAGTGTCCAACGAAGACAATCCATGGGTATTTGGTTAGAAAAAGTAATTTATTATATCCTTAAATCTCCTTTTGGTTGGCGCTTTGTGTTCAGAAAATCCAATGTGACGAGAACGCGTTCAACTTTACCTATAAACTTTCCCTCAACAAAACAAAAACGATTTAAAATGCTTCCTTAGCTTATCTTTTATGAATAAAAGTGATAATCTTTCACTTGGATGGTCACCTAAACGTNAGAACTTCTCTCAATAGAACGCATTAGTTCCGATTTCCATGAAACTTTGCCTATACACTGCTGACATCTAGTGGAATCAGTAGGTACTACATCCAGAGTCCTGGTATAAATACTTTTTTATAGGCAGTGCCTCAAAGTGAGCTATAAGCCAAAAGGAATGACATTTCCGGATGGAAAAATCTCAGTTTTTTGCCTGCCAAATGACTTCTCTTACACTCACAGACAAAATGATAACACTTTTGGAAACCTCAGAGTGTTTCCTATCCAATAGTACTAATTATGTCCATATCTTAGTTTCTGAGCCTGGGTGGCAAGCATTTTACTTTGGGCATGCCAGACTCTCCAAAATCAACCCCTCAGCTGCCACTCCACAACAAGTTAAGAACAAATACTTATTTACAATGACTACCTACACCGACCAAACCACGCTGGACCAATTGTGCGCCGACCTATGGGACTCCCAATCATGGCCGGTTGTGATACAGCCTGGAATCGAACCAAGGCGTCTGTATTGACACCTTTAGCACTGAGATGGAGTGCCTTAGACCACTGCGCCAATCAATGGGCTCGGTAACAGTAATAAAGGGTGATGTGTAATGAAACGAGGGTGGGCGTGTGCCATATAGGTGGGTAAACAGATTTTTTTGGGGGGAACAACATTCCCTTACGACCATCAGGCAACGTCCTGATGACTGGAACACTGAATGTCCTGAGAACATCCTAAAAACGTCCTGACCTGGTCCACAATGACGTCCCGGGAACTAGACAAGTCTCCTAGAGAAAGCTTAATTGTGACCATCACACTATGTCTTGATGACAGGTAAAAAATGCCTTGTGAACTTATGACGTTCACAAGGCATTTTTTACCTGTCATCTTAAAGCATGTCCGTGGAACAAACCAGGAACTAGAAGAAAAACATTCCAGGGGACCATGACACAACGCACTGAGAACCTCCTGGAAATGTCTTTTGGGACATCCCTGGAACAAACAGGGAACTAGACAAAACCTCCAGGAGACACAACATCCTGATGACTTTAGGGAACCATTTTGAGACGCTCCGAGGACGTCCTAACAACACATTTTTGTTAGTAGGGTACTCCGAGAGTCTATCCACTATCTGAGACATTGTTTGTCCGCTGGTTGGCTTGTGTTTTAATCTTACAATGGGGAACAATGGCCTCTCCATCAGAGCATTGATTGGCTCTCGGTGCCACCGATTAGTCAATGTGGGCAACTGGGCGCAAAGAGCAGCCCAGTGAATCCTTCTGCTTTTATTAGCCCATGAGTCTGTCCAATCACTTATCCATAAAGATACCAGACAATGACTGATCAATCCCCCCTGTTCACGTAGCCTTATTCATTGTGATCTAAAAGACTACACTGATTCTAGATTAGCACTCCTACTCTGAGATGCTTGATATGGCTCCAGACCTCTAAACTGTCTAGCACAATCTGCTAGTTGAATCATACTATCAGACAACTTTTTATAGACGGACGGTTGGGCTAATGTGTCAATCTTCCTTAATCATCAAATCAGTGTAGTGAGTAGTGATCGTTTGCCTGGTTTTGAAATAAATTGGGGGTGACATGTAAAAAGGAGAAAGATAGCAGAGGATAAAGGGGATGGAGAGAGAGGGATGAAAGGGAGAGAGATGGAGAGACGCAGATGGAGTCTTGTCTTATTTTTTGTCTTATTTGATGAGGCAGCACAGGAATCACCCTCCACTCCTGAAAGGAGACACTTAGAGAGAGAAATAGAGAGAGAGAGGGGGGGGGATGGAGACAGAGAGGAAAATAGGAGACAAACATGAGAAACAGAGAGATGTGGAAGGAGGAAGAGAAAGTGGAAAGTGAGAGATCCGACAAAGAGATACGGGCAGAGAGAGCGAAAGAGAGAGAGCAAGAGAGAGGGAGAGAGAGAGAGTAAAAGCGAACAGAAAAATGAAGAGGGGGGAGTGGGTTGAATGTTGATTGAGAGAAGAGCGATATGAGCAATGAGCATACACCAAAGGAGCTATCCCTGCCTCTAATATCCGTGACAAATCCAGAATGCAGAAGGGACTCCCCCATCTCTTTTAACTGGCCTGGCTGCTGTATGATGTATAATAGAGCTCTCTTCCCCCAGCCTTCAACTATCCTCCAGTTTCCCCTTCTCTCCCCCAGTGTCCTCCTAGGAGCTGAACCCACCGCTCTTCTGTGGAGCTGGGGCCGGGTGAAGCAGCACGGCAGGGGAGCATAGGGGAGTTCTGATAGGGGCTCTGTGGTCACCCAGGCCACGTCTTAGAACTGGAGAAACCAGCCTCTCTGGATCCCTAACGACTAAGAGAAGCACGCCTCTCTCCCTAGCTTCAACCTTAGTCCTCCTAGATCTAGAAGCGTGACTACTTTTTCCCCAAACACTTATAAAGAGGAGAATTCTAGCTTCATGTCTTCATTCTGACCCAGGGAGGATGGTGGAGTGTCCATTGGGAGTGGGAGCAAAGTCTGACTGAAGAACTTTGTTATTTGTCTTTATGATTTACACGTTAATTAGTGCTTCTCTGTAATTAGGTTAAGGATTTCAGCAGCATGAATAGCCTGTGCAAAAGAGAGTGGGAGTTGATGTGATCAGGATAATACTGGGACTTCCTTTATTTTCTAAACAAAGTAATACAGAGTAGTCCTCTGGACCCAGTTTTCAAAAAAAAAAAAGATTAGATTTTGACAATCAGATTGGATTAAATGTTAGAATTAGGTATTTCAAATCAGAAAAATTTGATTCGGATCCTCCTGAGTGATATGCAAGCTCTATTATATTTTTACATAAGTATTTAGACCCTTTGCTATGAGACTCGAAATTGAGCTACGGTGCATCCTGTATTCGAGATGTTACTACAACTTTATTGGAGTCCATCTGTGGTAAATTCAATTGATTGGACATGATTTCGAAAGGTCTATATAAGGTCCTACAGTTGACAGTGCATGTCAGAGCAAAAACCAAGCCATGAGGTCAAAAGAATTATGTCGAGGCACGGATCTGAGGAAGGGTACCAAAACATTTCTGCAGTAACACAGTGTCCTCCATCATTCTTAAATGGAAGAAGTTTGTAACCACCAAGACTCTTCTTAGAGCTGGCCATCCTGGCCAAACTGAGCAATCGGGGGACAAGGGCCTTGGTCAGGGAGGTGACCAAGAACCAGATGGTCACACTGACAGAGCTCCAGAGTACCTATGTGGAGACGGGAGAACCTTCCAGAAGGGCAACCATCTCTGCAGCCCTCCACCAATTAGGCCTTCATGGTAGAGCGGCCAGACGGAAGCCACTCCTCAGTAAAAGGCACATGACAGCCTGCTTGGAGCTTGCCAAAACGCACCTAAAGGACTCTCAGACCACAAGATTCTCTGGTCTGATGAAACCAAGATTTAACTTTTTGGCCTGAATGTCAAGCGCCAAGTCTGGAGGAAAACTGGCACCATCCCTACGGTGAAGCACGTGGTGGCATCATCATGCTGTGGGGATGTTTACCAGCGGCAGGGCCTGGGAGACTAGTCAGGCTCGAGGGAAAGATGAACGGAGCAAAGTACAGAGAGATCCTTGATGAAAACCTGCTCCAGAGCGTTCAGGACCACAGACTGGGGCAAAGGGGTTCACCTTCCATCAGGACAATGACCCTAAGCACACAACCAAGACAATGCAGGAGGGATTTCAGGACAAGTCTCTGGATATCCTTGAGTTTTTTGAATTGTGCAAACATTTCTAAAAACCTGTTTTTGCTTTGTCATAAGGGTGTATTGTATGTAGATTGATGAATAAAAAAAAACGTTTTAATCAATTTTAGAATAAGGTTGTAACGTAACAAAATGTGGAAAAAGTCAAGGGGTCTGAATACTTTCCGAATGCACTGTACATAAAAAAGGGCTTTATTAGCAAACTATTATTATAAAGTCTAACATCGTAAGCCAGCTACATCGTAAGTCAGCTATTCTCCAAGAACACTCACTGACAATTAGACACAGCAGTTCCTTCCATTTATGAAAAACGAAATGTCTGATATTCAAAGTATCACTGAACACATGTCAAGTTGCAGTCACCCGCTCATTTGACGTAATGTTCTTTTATCCATGTGCAGAATGTTAAAAAGTTGTCATTTCCTGGGGCGGTGTCTGGACACGGGGTGTGAAAAGGGGCTAAAGGGGCTGAATGGGCTTTGAGCTGGGGTGCCCCACGGGGCGCAGGTACAGAGGTACAGAGGTCCAACTGCTCGCACATAATGGAACCATGATTACACCTATGTTATCGAAGGGGGCTCACCTCTCACCTCATCCTGTTCTCATGCTCTCCGCTGCTCTCCGCTTTTCTAGCCAGCGGGGCTGTGATTGTGCCAGTTCCCTCACACTCCTTCTTTCATTCTCAAACTCCCTCATTCCTTCTCTTTCAGAGTACAGTTTGTCTCACTACTCAAGTTATTATTGGGTTTGAAGGAAGAAAGTGAGATAAAAGACGGAGTTGAGAAGGTGAGAATGAAGGGTCTGGCTAAAAGGAAATGGCTGGAGCCTTCATTGTTAAAACTGAGAGGTTAAATGCTGTATGCAACAAAGATTAAAAGCTGTATGCATTGTTTCTTAATACAAAAATACACTCGTTAGGCTGTTAGAGCTAATTGGTCACTGTTGAGGTACTAGTTGTACTAGGTTATATGAGGTTATAAGAGGTTACAAGCAGTGATGTAGTGTTATTTTTTTACGACAATAATTTCTCAATCACCGTTTGTACTGACAGATGTAGCCTATTGAATATCATTATAGAATATGCATAAAAATCCAACGTCTGCCTATGCCCACACATAATGTCTTAAGAAAATGTTATATTTTTAATAGCCTCAAACACCAATCCATACCTATTTCAAAATAAACCATCATCACTATCGATCATGAATGATAATTCTTAAAATTTTTCCTGTGAAATGTCCCAAACTCCAAACTGCATCTGCATGCTAATCATTTGATCTCAATCAGTTTCATGGTCATCTGCATTTAGCTATTCTTTAATTATTGTTTTGTGAGTGAATTAGAGCAGAGGGTGTAAGGATCAGACCCTTTTTTTTTTTTTACATTTCTCCTAAAATGACATACCCAAATCTAACTGCCTGTAGCTCAGAACCTGAAGCAAGGATATGCATATTATTGAAATGTGAAATTAATGTAGGAGAATATAAAACATTAAATATGGTAAAAGTGAATGAAAAGAAAAAAACATGAACATTTTTTTTCCTTCATCATGTTTGAAATGCAAGACAAAGGCCAAAATGTAATATTCCAGGTTTGGCACAATTTAGATTTTGGCAATTTTGGCAGCAGTGTATGTGCAAAGTTTTATACTGATTCAATGAACCATTGCATTTCTGTTAAAAATGTTGTATCACGACTGCCCAAATGTGCCTAACTGGTTCACATTTTCAAGTTCATAACTGTGCACTCTCCTCAAACAATAGCATGGTATTATTTCACTGTAATAGCTACTGTAAATTGGACAGTGCAGTTAGATTAACAAGAATTTAAGCTTTCTGGCCATATCAGATTTGTCTATGTCCTGGAACATTTTCTTGTTACTTATAACCTCATGCTAATCACATTAGCCTACGGGACACCGATCCTGTAGAGGTTAACAAACTATTAGCCTGTCTTGTATTTTGTTTCAAGCATAGGATAGGTTATATCCTGCCTAGTGGCGCACGCTGTTGAATTTTGGCTACATTAGAAAAGTGACTATTCATCTTCAGCGTGCATCCTAAAAGCTCATAAGAAATGACTGATGTTTTATTTGGTGTAACAGTAATATAGGCCTACTACTATGCTATTATATTAGGTTATTTTATGTTATTTTATGTAAAATACAAATTAATAATTCGGCCTATGTGATCTTGCAAGACAGGCTACACTCGGACAGGGCAAGTTTATTAAATGCGTTTTGCGCCTAGTCCACAACAAAACAGAGAGTTTTCTGTCTGTGGCTGTTCTTGTTAAGTCGGATTTAGCCCACTCAAAGTGAGTACAGAGTGTTGGACCAAGAAAGCGCTCGCCTCCCAGCGCGTTCCCAATACACGCCCTACTTTAGCTACTTGTTGCTGCAGTTCGGCAACGCACTCAGCGAGTTGGTTACGTCTAGGCTGCTATACATATTTATTTAGTTTATATTGTTTTTCATTGAATTTTTTGGTAATTAAAGCAATTTATCAGAATACATTTTCCAGAAATATTTTGACCAGCTTCTTGTATTCTCAAATTGAAAAAAGTGAGGGAGCACCGCTCCTCCACGCTGTGGCAGAACTACAAACCTGGTTACAATAGTTAATAAGAGGTGATGTACTGTTTTGGCAATTGAGATACAGGTACAGTACTGTTTAGGAAGATATACTGTAAGAGTTTCACCCTCCAGTTTCTGCCTGAGATCCTGAAACAGATGCAGCTACCCCAGGAATCCTTCCATTAGCAATGCTGTATATAAACCCTGGATCGCATATTCTATGTTTTGGTCATGGAGAGGCTTTGAAGCCACTGGTCGACCATATTGGCACTCCTCAGCAAATCAGTCCTCCATAGGAATGAATGAAGTTCTACAGTATTTCATTTAAATGTTTCAAGGACAAAATTACATTAATGTAAGTATTTTGTTATTGATCAGTGGGGACAGTAACATTAGTACTTTCAAAAAATTATACTTGTTATAAATGTTTTTATATATTACATTTTTTATGCTTAGCTCACATAATATAATTTAAAAGTATGCATTAAGGTGTCTGTAATAGAATAAACATGCCAAAAACAAATGTAGACATCAGTAAATGCATCTCCAAAAGATGCTTCCAAAATATATTTTATACAATGTTGGGGGAGTGCCAACATGGAGTTGTGGTGGATTCAAAACATCGCCATCTAGTGCATATATAAATAATTGTCCATTAATCACTGAAGCGAGACAATCATACATGTTTTACCTTTGAAATGAGCTGATCAATAATTCAGCATGTTATTGAAATATGTCTAAATGTCCTTTATCCGCAGGGCTCCCACTATAAATGTTAGAAATTGCTAAGAAATGACTTATCCGTATGGAGGTTGAATGAATTTTGTGTGTATGTGGCGGAAAAGGAACAAAAATAAAAGAGTAAATGAAATATAAACATGGAAGACTATTTCTGCACTTTTTGTCTATTTGATTTATCTGCTGCTCCCATCTGGTCAACCTCTATTAGAAGGTCGGGGAACCAGTGGCTGTCTGAGACACAGATTTGAGTTCAGATTTGAGGTTGCAGATACACACAGGTTCAGATTTGAGGTTAAAGATACACACACACATGTATGCTTACATGCAAATGCATGCACGTATCCACTCACCGTGGAAACATGCGTGCATTTGCATGTAAGCATACATGTGTGTGTGTGCCTTCACGTGTGTGTGTGTGTGTCGGGTAAAACAGACACATATAGTATCTGCAACCTCAAATCTGAACCTGTGTCTAAGACAGCCACTGGTTCCACGACCTTCTAATAGAGGTTGACCAAACGGGTACAGCAGATAAATCAAATAGACAAAAAGTGCAGGAAAGAAGAGAGAGAAGAAGGGAGGAAGCAGGAGAACGAGAGAGAGAAAAGAAAAGGGAGCAAGCGGGGCATTCACATTCACACTACAGCTAAATTGCCTAGGATCCAATTTTCAATAATCTTCCATTTTTATATTTATATTACTCTTTTCTTTTTGTTCCTTTTCCTCCTCCCTCTCTTCCCTCTCTCTCCTTGTATCTTGGAGCTGATGGTCAGAGTGAGGGGAGGAGAGAAGTGAGAGAATGAGAAAGAGAGGGATGTTAAATGAAGTGAAAGAGGGTTCCACCCTGTCTTTAGGAGACTAATGGAAGCTAGCCCACAAGTGTCGGCTAAAGAGAGAAAAACAAAAAAGAGAAAGAATGAAGGGTTTTCAGGCTTCCACATATTTCTTAGTCTTGGACCATTTCTTAGCCTTTGCTCAGAGTAGTCTAGAATTGTAGTATTGGGTATTTTGGAAATGCATAACATTGCACTGCAATCGATCTTAGCGTAAAATCAATGGTTTGACTGGTCAGTTGGACAGTTTGCATGTTAGTGTAGTGCTATGTCTTCCCTCGAGCCTCTAATAAATTAATGACATCCGCTAGGCTGCCTTTTCATTGTTTCCTCTCCTTTGCTAGGGAGCCAGGCAGCTTACCCTTATTTTTTGTTTGACCTACTGCACCTAAGAATGTCCACTCTCAATGAAAGATATGTAAATTCTACATAATAATTAGCAAATGCATGCCTGCATACAAACACAAACACTCACTTGCACACATACATATTCCACCTCAGACGTCACTCTCTTTTTATTCCCCTCTCCTTTTTCCATCTCCCCTTGTCCGTGCTCTCTGGCCAGGCTGAGCGATGGGCGATTTTCTAGAGAGGCACTCAGCCGAGGAAAATGATTCCACACCGACTGACAGCAAGGGGAGCCACTCTTGAAAGACAAGGACATCTGTGGTGTGTTTGTGTGTGTGTTTGTGTGTGTGTGAGAGAGAGCGAGTGAGAGAGAAAGCATGAGTCCATGACGCTGTGTATGTGTGTGCGTGCATGTTTGTGCGTGTGTTTGTGTGTGCATGTGTACACTTATGCTCATTTGCATATGTGTGCATGTGCTTGTGTGTGTGCGTGCATAATCGTGTGCGTGCACAGAGGCATGTTTTTATGCGTGTATGCTAGAGTGTGTGTGTGTGTGTATGTACGAAGTACATTGGCCTATCTGTGAGGTGGGTTTCTATCAGCAGAGAGGGAGAAACAGATTGCATGTTTATCTCCTCATCAGCCTCCTCCCACCTCCTGCCTGTCTCGTCCTCCTCATGGCTGGCTGCCTTCTAAGAGCCTCTCCTGTTTATTTAAGTGTAAAGGTAATCAAGTCCAGTCGCTCTTTAGGGAATGGGAAATAGAGAAAAAGACAAGCCTGTGGCTCAGGGTTGATCCCACAGGAAGAGGACAAGGACGGGCCAGCCGAATGGCCCTGCTGCTGTTTAAACTTATGACTCTTATTCTGTGTCAGAGACTCTGAGGAGAGGGGGCTAGAGAGTGGAGACAGAGGTTCATGTTACAGACAAGGAGAGATGGAGAAATCAAAGGCAAAGACTGAGGTTTGCTCATACATAGATAATGCTGTGGCAACGTTATTGACAATGTCTGGGGAATGTTTGGTTTCATCAGGATAGTGTATGGATAATAAGGAGCTTATATTTCAATTCTAGGTTCCGTTTAAATACATTCTCACAAATACTGACAGCTTATAATGTGATGCTTAATTATGCTGTTACAGAATTAAGTTCATATTGATCAGCTACAGTGCCTTCAGAAAGGATTCACATCCCTTGACTTTTTCCACATTTTGTTGTGTTACAGCCTGAATAAAAAAAATGTAAATTGGCCTACTTTGGTCCCCATTGGTCCCCATAATGTCAAATTAATTAAAAATGAAAAGCTGATATGTCTTGAGTCAATAAGTGTTCAACCCCTTTGTTTTGGCAAGCCTAAATAAGTCCAGGAGTAAACATTTGCTTAACAAGTCACATAATAAGCTGTATGGACCACCGCTGTGTGTAATAATAGATTAACTTCTTAGGGAGCGGCTCCCGAGGTGACGGTTTTGGAGAGTCTGGCGTGCCCAAAGTAAAATGCCTCCCACTCAGGCCCAGAAAATAGGATATGCACATAACTAGTACTATTGGATAGGAAACACTCTGAAGTTTCTAAGAGTGTTAAAATATTGTCTGTGAGTATAACAAAACGGATATAGCGAGGAATTTCTGTCCTGGAAAAAGTGTATTTGACACATTGCCTCATTTTGAACCCCTCCCTATTGAAAATGACCTTATATGGGAGTAAGATTGCAGTACCTATTGCTTCCACTGGATGTCAACAGTCTCTAGACAGTGTTCGATGATGTTTAGTTGCTCTGGATGGTAATAGAAGAAGAATTTCGAAGTGGTCATCGGATGTAAACAGAAGAGGATGCGCGTTCACTGGCTTGCTCGCGCTGTGGTTTTTTCCTTTCCTATCGCCCAGTTTATAATCCGGTTGAAATATTATACTAAATATACATAAAAGTGTTCCTAAGGATACATTATCAATGATGTTTGATTGTTCTTGGACAAGTGTATAGGTTGAATGCGTTCTCTTCACGGTTCTATGGGCCAGTGGAAGCTGTATTTTATGAACATAATGCGCCAACCAAAAGGAGATTTATGGATATAATAAATTACTTTTTCTAACAAAAGAACCATTGGATGTCTTTGTTGGACACTTGGGAAGCCCTCAGCAGAAATTCTTCAAAAGGTAAGAGATTTGTTTTCGCTGTGAAATGTGTTTTGTGTGAACCGCGATGGTTTATGAATTTATGCTAATGTATAAATATTGGAGGTGCTACCCTCAAACAATCAAATGTAGTGCTTTCACCGTAAAGCCTTTTTGAAATCTGACAACGCTGTGATATTGCCAAGAAGCAGAGCTTTTGATGACTATGCAAGACTTGTATATTGATGAATGTTTAATAATTCAACTTTTGGATTTTGAATTTGGCGCCTTGCATTTCACCGGGTAGTGTCGGGAGTGGCCCTAGCGCCCCACCACGCCCTAAGTAGTTCACATGCTTTTTGAATGACTACTTGATCTCTGTAGCCCACACATACAAATAAATGTAAGGTCCTTCAGTCGAGCAGTGAATTTCAAACACAGGTTCAACCACAAACACCAAGGAGGTTTTCCAATACCTCGCAAAGAAGTGCACCTTTTGGAAGATGGGTAAAAAACATTGAATATCCCTTTGAGCATGGTGAAGTTACTAATTACACTTTGGATGGTGTATCAATACACCCAGTCAGTACAAAGATACAGGCGTCCTTCAGTTGCCGGAGAGGAGGAAGCCGTTCAGGGATTTCGCCATGAGGCCAATGTTGACTTTAACTTCTTTGGGAGCAGCGCACGAGGTGACCGTTTTGGAGAGCCTGGCGTGCCCAAAGTAAAATGCCTCCCATTCAGGCCCAGAAAATAGAATATGCACATATTTAGTACCATTGGATAGGAAACACTCTGAAGTTTCTAAAAGTGTTAACATTTTGTCTGTGAGTATAACAGAACGGATATGGCAGGCAAAATCCGAGGAATTTCTGTCCTGAAAAAAGTGATTTTGACACATTGCCTCATTTGGAACCCCTCCCGTATGAAAATGCCCATATAAGGGCATATGAAGGCAGTACCTATTGCTTCCTCTGGATGTCAACAGTCTCGAGAAAGTGTTTTGATTCTGTTTAGATGCTTTATATGGCAGAAGAAGAAGAATTAGGAAGTGGTCACACAGAATGTCAATAGAGGAAAAGGCGCGTTCCCGGCTGGCGCGCTCTGTGGTTTTTTCCTTTCTTATCGCCCAGTTTATATTCCGGTTGAAATATTATACCATTTATAAATAAAAGTGTTCCTAAGGATACATTATCAATTATGTTTGATTGTTCTTGGACAAGTTTATAGGTATAAGTTGAACGAGTTCTCTTCACGTTTCAATGGAGGAGTCTACGCTGTATTTTCTCATTATAACGCGCCAACGAAACGGAGATTTATGGATATAATACATTACTTTTTCTAACAAAAGAACCATGGATTGTCTTCGTTGGACACTTGGGAAGCCCTCAGCAGAAGTTCTTCAAAAGGTAATTGATTTGTTTTCACTGTGAAATGTGTTATGTGTGAACCGTGATGGCTTATGAATTTATGGTAAGGGGAAAAATATGTGAGGTGCTATCCTCAAACAATCAAATGTGGTGCTTTCGCCGTAAAGCCTTTTTGAAATCTGACAACGCTGTGAAATTGCCAAGAAGCAGAGCTTTAAGAATTGTCGATAAGAAAGGAAAAAACCACAGAGCGCGCCAGCCGGGAACGCACATTTTCTTCTATTGACATCTGTGTGGCCACTTCCTTATTCGTCTTCTTCTACAATCTAAAAGCAGCTAATAAGAATCAAAACACTTTCTCGAGACTGTTGACATCCAGAGGAAGCAATAGGTACTGCATTCATATGCCCTTATATGAGCATTTTCATAAGGGAGGGGTTCCAAATGAGGCAATGTGTCAAAACCACTTTTTCCAGGACAGAAATTTCTCGGGCGCTGCTCCCAAAGAAGTTAAGGTCTGGGGAGTTTTTCAGGATAAAAAATGTATGGAATGGAGCTAAGCACAGAAAAAATCCTATAGGAAAACCTGGTTCAGTCTGCCTTCCCCCAGACACTGAGAGATTAATTCACCTTTCAGCAGGACAATGACCTATAACACAAGGCCAAATCTACACAGGACTTACAGTGGGGCAAAAAAGTATTTAGTCAGCCACCAATTGTGCAAGTTCTCCAACTTAAAAAGATGAGAGAGGCCTGTAATTTTCATCATAGGTACACTTCAACTATGACAGACGAAATGAGAAAAAGAAATCCAGAAAATCACATTGTAGGATTTTTAATTTATTTATTTCCAAATTATGGTGGAAAATAAGTATTTAGTCAATAACAAAAGTTTATCTCAATACTTTGTTATATACCCTTTGTTGGCAATGACAGAGGTCAAATGTTTTCTGTAAGTCTTCACAAGGTTTTCACACACTGTTGCTGGTATTTTGGCCCATTCCTCCATGCAGATCTCCTCTAGAGCAGTGATGTTTTGGGGCTGTCGCTGGGCAACACGGACTTTCAACTCCCTCCAAAGATTTTCTATGGGGTTGAGATCTGGAGACTGGCTAGGCCACTCCAGGACCTTGAAATGCTTCTTACGAAGCCACTCCTTCGTTGCCCGGGCGGTGTGTTTGGGATCATTGTCATGCTGAAAGACCCAGCCACGTTTCATCTTCAATGCCCTTGCTGATGGAAGGAGGTTTTCACTCAAAATCTCACGATACATGGCCCCATTCATTCTTTCCTTTACACGGATCAGTCGTCCTGGTCCCTTTGCAGAAAAACAGCCCCAAAGCATGATGTTTCCACCCCCATGCTTCACAGTAGGTATGGTGTTCTTTGGATGCAACTCAGCATNGCCATTAATACAGGTAACGAGTGGAGGACAGAGGAGCCTCTTAAAGAAGAAGTTACAGGTCTGTGAGAGCCAGAAATCTTGCTTGTTTGTATGTGACCAAATACTTATTTTCCACCATAATTTGCAAATAAATTCATTAAAAATCCTACAATGTGATTTTCTGGATTTTTTTTCCTCATTTTGTCTGTCATAGTTGAAGTGTACCTATGATGAAAATTACAGGCCTCTCTCATCTTTTTAAGTGAGAGAACTTGCACAATTGGTGGCTGACTAAATACTTTTTTGCCCCACTGTACTTACCAAGAAGACAGTGAATGTTCCTTAGTAGCCGAGTTAAAGTTTTGACTTAAATCTTCTTGAACATCTATGGCAAGACTTGAAAATGGTTGACTAGCGATGATCAACAACCAATTTGACAGAAGTTGAAGAATTTTTTACAGAATAATGGGCAAATGTTGCATAATCGAGGTGTGGAAACCTCTTAGAGACTTACTCAGAAACACTCACAGCTGTAATCGCTGCCAAAAGTGATTCTAACATGTATTGACTCAGGGGATGAATACTTAGCTAATCAAGATATATTTGTCTATTATTTTTATAATTTTTTACAAAAGTTCGATTTTTTCCTCCACTTTCACTTTATAGGCTATTTTATGTAGATAGTTGTTAAATCAATAAAATCAATTTTATTCCCACTTTGTAACGCAACAAAATATGAAAAAAGTCAAGGGGTGTGAATACTTTATGACGGCACTGTATGCTTGATATGAATGTGTTTTTTATTGTTGGACATATCGGAAATTATAGTAAGATTGGATTGAAACAATCAAAGTCAAAATGAATCCCCGATAATTAATCAAGAACTCTATTGTAATAGTTGGCAAAGCACTACAGTATGTTGGTTAGTTACTGGGGAGAGAGAACAAGCGTGAGTGATTTCCGTTTTTCCTTCATTCTCTTACTCTCTCTCTTTTCCTCACTCTTTCCCTCTCTCTCTCTCTCATATATACATTTTTTCCCCATTCTACTCAACTTCTTCTATTCTTAAGAAGAAGTCATTTTTTAAATAGAATTAAATGCAAATGAGAGCCGAGCTAATTATCATATAAACGTCCGTTGCCTAGGGGGCTAGACACTCCGGCTTTATTTATTTATTTTCTCAAATTTTCCCCTGCTCCCTATAAAACAGAGACTTTAATCAGTCCAACACTTTGGTCTTATAAAGACATAAGGGAATCAGGGACACTTCGAGAGGGAGAGTGTATGTGTGTGAGAAAGAGTAAGAGGAAGAGAAACAGTAGGTAGGGGTGGTATACAGAAGATATCCCTATTTGGTAGAAGTCCAAATCCATATTGTATTATGGCAAGAACAGCTCATATAAGCAAAGAGAAACGACAGTCCATCATTACTTTAAGACATGAAGGTCAGTCAATCCGGAAAATGTCAAGAACTTTGAACGTTTCTTCAAGCGCAGTCGCAAAAACCATCAAGCACTACGATGAAACTGGCTCTCATGAGGACTACCACATGAAAGGAAGACCCAGAGTTATCTTTGCTGCACAGAATAAGTTCATTAGAGTTACCAGCCTAAGGAATTGCAGAGCAAATAAATGCTTCACAGAGTTCAAGTAACACACACATCTCAACATCAACTGTTCAGAGGAGACTGTGTGAATCAAGCCTTTATGGTCGAATTGCAGCAAAGAAACCACTACTAAAGGACACCAATAATAAGAAGAGACTTGCATGGGCCATGAAACACGAGCAATGGAGATTAGAAGCATGGAGGAAGAGGTGTGATGTTGTGGGGGTGCTTTGCTCAGTGATTTATTTAGAATTCAAAGCACACTTAACCAGCATGGCCACCACAGCATTCTGTAGCGATTCACCATCCCATCTGGTTTGCGCTTAGTGGGACTATCATTTGTTTTTTAACAGGACAATGACACAACACACATCCAGGCTGTGTAAGGACTATTTGACCAAGAAGGAGAGTGATGAAGTGATGCATCAGATGACCTGGCATCCACAATCACCCGACCTCAACCCAATTGAGATGATTTGGAATGAGTTGGACCGGAGAGTGAAGGAAAAGCAGCCAACAAGTGCTGCTCAGCATAAGTGGGAACTCTTTCAAGACTGTTGGAAAAGCATTCCAGGTGAACATTTTTGTTTGTGTGTGTGCCATGTGTGAGTGCTGGTGTGAGGGAGAGGCCACAAAGGAGTGTCTGTGTGCCATGTGTAATTGCTGGTGTGAGAAAGGTAGCCAGAGATCTGTGTAGGTACGCAGCGGAGAGAGATTTTCTCAGTCATGAGCCTCGTCAACCAATTTCCCCTCATTAGTGTCATGTTATGCAGGCTGTATGCATGTATAGCTCATGTAGAAAATCGCTTACTGCTCTCACAAGTCTTAGAGTAGGAGTGCTGATTTAGGATCAGCTTTGCATTTTAGATCATTATGAATAAGATTACTTGGACTAGTTGCAAACCTCCCTGTAATTTACCAAAGTTACAGGAATTTTCAGATACTATCATAATTAACAAACGAGCATCAATGCCATATAACACTCCTTCCGTGGCCTCCAACTGCTCTTAAATGCTAGTAAAACCAAATGCATGCTTTTCAACCGTTTGCTGCCTGCACCCGCCCACCCGACTAGCATCACTACCCTGGACAGCTGTGACCCAGAATATGAGGACAACTACAAATACCTAGGTGTATGGTTAGACTGTAAACTCTCCTTCCAGACTCACATTAAACATCTCCAATACAAAATCAAATCTAGAATCGGCTTTCTATTTCGCAAACAAAGCCTCCTTCACTCACACCGCCAAACTTGCCCTAGTAAAACTGACTCCCCTACCGATCCTCGACTTCGGGGATTCCATCTACAAAACAGCTTCCAATACTCTACTCTGCAAACTGGATGCAGTCTATCACAGTGCCATCCGCTTTGTCACCAAAGCCCCTTATACCACCCACCACTGCGACCTGTATGCTCTAGTCGGCTGGCCCTCACTACATACTCGTCGCCAGACCCACTGGCTCCAGGTCATCTACAAGTCCCTGCTAGGTAAAGCCCTGCCTTATCTCAGCTCGCTGGTAACCATAGCAGCACCCACCCGTAGCACGCGCTCCAGCAGGTATACCTCACAGGTCACCCTCAAAGCCAATTCCCTCCTTTGGCCGCCTTTCCTTCCAGTTCTCTGCTGCCAATGACTGGAACGAACTACAAAACCACTGAAACTGGAGACACTTATCTCCCTCACTAGCTTTAAGCACCAACTGTCAGAGCAGCTCACAGATCACTGCACCTGTACATAGCCCATCTGTTAATAGCTCAACCAACTACCTCATCCCCTACTGTATTAATTTATTTATCTTGCTCCTTTGCACCCCAGTATTTCTACTTTGCACATTCATCTACTGCACATCTACCATTCTAGTATTAAATTTCTATATTGTAATTACTTCGCCACCATAAGCCTATTTATTGCCTTACGTTCCTTATCTTACCTCATTTGCACACATTGTATATAGATTTGTTTTTCTACTGTATTATTGACTGTAAGTTTGTTTACTCCATGTGTAACTCTGTGTTGTTGTATGTGTCGAGCTGCTTTGCTTTATCTTGGCCAGGTCGCAGTTGTAAATGAGAACTTGTTCTCAACTTGCTTACCTGGTTAAACATTTTTTTTTTTTAAATAAACATACCAATTTGGAAATCTATGGAAACTTTAAGAATTAATACTTTATTTATGATTTTTTACATTATACTTATTTTTTCAGATTTTTATATATGTGTCCAGGAGAGGAGATGAGAGTCAATTAGAGGAGGGCAGGGGTCCTTGAATTAACCATTAGAATGCATGTACATTGAACAAAAATATAAACGCAACATGCAACAATTTCAAAGGTTTTACTGGGTTACAGTTCATATAAGTAAATCAGTCAACTGAAATTAATTAATAATTAGGCCCTAATCTATGTATTTAATTTGACTGGGAATACAGATATGTACAGTGAGGGAAAAAAGTATTTGATCACCTGCTGATTTTGTACGTTTGCCCACTGACAAAGAAATGATCAGTCTATCATTTTAATGGTAGGTTTATTTGAACAGTGAGAGACAGAATAACAACAAAAAAATCCAGAAAAACGCATGTGAAAAATTTTATAAACGGAATTGCATTTTAATGAGGGAAATAAGTATTTGACCCCCTCTTAATCAGAAAGATTTCTGGCTCCCATGTGTCTGACCTCTGATTGCCAACAAGGGTTTTGCCACCAAGTACTAAGTCATGTTTTGCAGATGGGTCAAATACTTATTTCTCCAGCTTGCCAGTGGCCATCAAAGGTAAGCATTTGCCCACTGAAGTCAGTTAAGACGCCGAACTGCAGTCAGATCAAGACCCTGGTGAGGACAATGAGCAAACAGGTGAGCTACCCCGAGGCGGTTTATGACAGTTTGTGCAGAAATTATTTGGTTGTGCAAATGATCCTGCAGGTGTGAGGCCGGTTAGACGTACTGCCAAATTCTCTAAAGCAACATCGCTTACAGTAGAGAAATGAACATAAAATTCTCTGGCAACAGCGCTGGTGGACATTCCGGCAGTCAGCATGCCAATTGCCAAATGCTCACTAACAGGGATGTAAACAAATTGTAGCACAACATTTGAAAACAATACGGTTTTTGTGCGTATGGAACATTTCTGAGATCTTTTATTTTAACTCATGAAACATGGGCCCAAGACTTTACATGTTGCTTTTATATTTTTGTTCAGTATATATTCTCTCAATCAAGGGTAACAGATATGTATGAAACAAATTTGCACTCCTTGTCACTCTTGAGTAGTTTTCTTAGCAAGGGAAAGATGTTCTTATATCCAACAACCTGAACTTAATGGTGCCAATTTGGGAGAGTGGAGGAGAAAGGAGGATAAAGTAATAGTCCTTAAACTTCCATTAGGTTAACAGTATATTCTGAAACTATTCAGACCCCTTGACCTTTTCCACATTTTGTTACATTACAGCCTAGTTCTAAAATGTATTAAATATTTTTTTTTCATCACCAATCTACACACAATACCCAATAATGACAAAGCAAAAAACGTTTTTTAGAGATTTTTGCTAAGATATAAAAAAAGAAAAATAAATGAAATATCATATTTACATATGTATTCAGACCCTTTACTCAGTACTTTGTTGAAGCACTTTTGGCAGCGATTACAGCCTTGAGTCTTTTTCGGTATGACACTACAAGCTTGGCACACCGGTCTTTGGGAGTTTCTCAAATTTTTCTCTGCAGATCCGATCAAGCTCTCTCCAGAGATGTTCAATCGGGTTCAAGTCCTGGCTCTGGCTGGGCCACTCAAGGACATTCAGAGACTGGTCCCGTTGTATTGGCTGTGTGCATAGGGTCATTGTCCTGTTGGAAGGTGTACCTTTTCCCCAGTCTGAGGTCCTGAGCGCTCTGGAGCAGGTTTTCATCAAGGATCTCTCTGTACTTTGCTCCGTTCATCTTTCCCTCAATCCTGACTAGTCTCTAAGTCCCTGCCACTGAAAAACATCCCCACAGCATGATGCTGCCACCACCATGCTTCACAGTAGGGATGGTGCCAGGTTTCCTCTGGACGTGACACTTGGCATTCAGGCCAAAGTTCTCAATCTTGGTTTCATCAGACAAGAGAATCTTGTTCCTCATGGTCTGAGAGTCATTTAGGTGCCTTTTGACAAACTCCAACTGGGCTGTCATATGCTTTTTACTGAGGAGTGGCTTCGGTCTGGCCACTCTACCATAAAGTCCAGATTGGTGGAGTGCTATAGAGATGGTTGTCCTTCTGGAAGGTCCTTCCATCTCCACAGAGGAACTCTGGAGCTCTGTCACAGTGACCAAGACCTTTCTCCCCCGATTGTTCAGTTTGGCCGGGCGGCCTGCTCTAGGAAGAGTCTTGGTGGTTCCAAACTTCTTCCATTTAAGAATGAGGGAGACTACTGTGTTCTTGGGGATCTTCAACACTGCAGAAAAGTTTTGATACGCTTCCCTAAATCTGTGCCTCCACACAATCCTGTCTTGGATCTCTATGGACAATTCCTTATACATCATGGCTTGGTTTTTGCTCTGACATCCACTGTCAGCTGTGG
The DNA here is from genome assembly GCA_003317085.1 of Hucho hucho. Classification (NCBI taxonomy): domain Eukaryota; kingdom Metazoa; phylum Chordata; class Actinopteri; order Salmoniformes; family Salmonidae; genus Hucho; species Hucho hucho. The sequence goes on from QNTS01000487.1 coordinate 310,670, forward strand.
GACCTTCTATAGACAGGTGTGTGCCTTTCCAAATCATGTCCAATCAATTGAATTTAACACAGGTAGAAACATCTCAAGGACGATCAATGGAAACAGGATGCAGCTGAGCTCAATTTCGAGTCTCATAGCAAAGGGTCTGAGTGCTTATGTAAATAAGGTATTTTTATATTTGTTTTACATTTGCAAAAAAAATACATGTATTCACTTTGTCATTATGGGGTATTGTGTGTAGATTAATTTAATCAATTTTACAATAAGGCTGTAGCGTAACAAAATGTGGAAAAAGGGAAGGGGTCTGAATACTTTCCAAATGTACTGTATGTAGAAGCCAGACAACATAGTTTAAATTAAGCCTCTAAAATCAATATATTAATATATCCCAAGCAAACCTAGAGAAAGTGACCGGTAAATTACAGTATATACAACAGCGAAGCAATCTGTGGGTAAAGCGACGCTGGGACTTGAACCCAACATGCCATGGCTTCCCTAAGAGGAAAAGACAATGAACAACTTGGAGATGCAAATGAGAGCAATACACAGCTAAAGGATATCCAGGAAAACATAGCTAAAATGCTCTCAATGCTCAACAAAATAAACAACATTTTGTAAAAACAACCTCTCACTCAACGTCAACAAAACAAAGGAGATGATCATGGACTTCAGGAAACTGCATAGGGAGCACCCACCTATTCACATTGACGGGAGAGCAGTGGAGAAAGTTTTCAGTTCCTCAGTGTACACATCACGGACAAACTGAAATGGTCCACCCACACAGACAGTGTGGTGAAGAAGGCGTAACAGCTTGTCACCTAAAACCCTCACAAACCTTTACAGATGCACAATTGAGAGCATTCTGTCGGGCTGTATCACCGCCTGGTACGGCAACTGCACCGCCCACAACCGCAAGGCTCTCCAGAGGCTGGTGCGGTCTGAACAACACATCACCGAGGGCAAACTACCTGCCCTCCAGGACACCTACAGCACCCAATGTCATAGGAAGGCCAAAAGGATAACAACCACCCGAGCCACTGCCTGTTCACCCCGCTACCATCCAGAAGGTGAGGTCAGTACAGGTGCATCAAAGCTGGGACCGAGAGACTGAAAAACAGCTTCTATCTCAAGACCATCAGACTGTTAAACAGCCATCACTAACACAGAGAGGCTGCTGCTTACATAGACTTGAAATCATTGGCCAGTTTAATAAATGGATAACTAGTCACTTTAATAATGCCACTTTAACTTCTTAGGGAGCAGCGCACGAGGTGACCGTTTTGGAGAGCCTGGCGTGCCCAAAGTAAAATGCCTCCCATTCAGGCCCAGAAAATAGGATATGCACACATTTAGTACTATTGGATAGGAAACACTCAATCTTCTAAAAGTGTGTGAGTAAAACAGAACGGATATGGCAGGCGAAACCCCGAGGAATTTCTGTCCTGGAAAAAGTGGTTTTGACACATTGCCTCATTAGGAACCCCTCCCTTATGATTATAACATCGCCAACCAAACGGAGATTTATGGATATACTACATTACTTTTTCTAACAAAAGAACCATGGATTGTCTTCGTTGGACACTTTGGAAGTCCTCAGCAGAAGTTCTTCAAAAGATAATTGATTTGTTTTCGCTGTGAAATGTGTTTTCTGTGAACCGTGGAGGCTTATGAAATTATGGTAATGGAAAAAATATGTTAGGTGCTACCCTCAAACAATCAAATGTGGTGCTTAGCGGCATTTCGGAAAAACTTTAGACTGTTGCGACACTATAACGGTTCTTCGTCTCGAAAACTACTGATACTTACACTTGTATATTGATGCATGTTTAATAATTCAACTTTTGGATTTTGAATTTGGCGCCTTGCATTTCACCTGGTAGTGTCGGGAGTGGGGCGCTAGCGCCCCAGCGCACTTTGCTGCTCCTTAAGAAGTTAATAATGTTTACATATCTTGCATTACTCATCTCATATGTATATACTGTATTTATACCATCTATTGCATTTTGCCTATGCCGCGCTGTCATTGCACATCTATATATTTATATGTACAGTGAGGGAAAAAAGTATTTGATCCCCTGCTGATTTTGTACGTTTGCCCACTGACAAAGAAATTATCAGTCTATAATTTTAATGGTAGGTTTGAGAGACAGAATAACAACAAAAAAATCCAGAAAAACGCATGTGAAAAATGTTATAAATTGATTAGCATTTTAATGAGGGAAATAAGTATTTGACCACCTCTCAATCAGAAAGATTGAAAGATTTCTGGCTCCCAGGTGTCTTTTATCTTCTTAGGGAGCGGCTGCCGAGGAGACGGATTTGGAGAGTCTGGCGTGTGTGAGTATAACAGAAGTGATATAGCAGGCGAAAACCCAAGGAAAATCCATACGGATTTGCTGTTTTTTTTGTAAATGACCTTTTTCTCTATTGTGGCTATTCATTTCTCTGTTATGTAGGACTGAGACTTCCACAGGATGTCAACAGTCTTTAGACAAGGTTTCAAAACAATAGGGCTAAAGGGAATTGTATAGAAGAAGATTTACTGAAGGAAGTGGAAATGAGAAATACTTTTTTCAGTCATGAGAACGTGTCACGGTTTTCAGGTAGAGCGGACCAAGACGCAGTGAGGGTTCCAGTATACATACTTTATTTGAAGTGCAAACTGGGAAAACAATAAACAGTGACACAAACCGTCACGCAGGTGTGGCACACCCAGCTACACACACAACTACAAACAATAACCCACAATGCAGGTGGGAAAAGGACCAACCTAAATAGGATTCCCAATTAGAGGCAACGACAACCAGCTGCCTCTAATTGGGAACCACACTCAAAAAAACCACCATGAAGTCTGTGAGACAACCCTAGTCACGCCCTGCCCTAACCCCATAGAGAAACTCAGAGGGCTCTCCATGGCCAGGACGTGACAGAACGAGAGCACGCCTCACTTTACTTTCCTTTCTTATCAGTCGGGCTACAATCCGGTTGAAATATTATAGTAAATATACATGAAAAGATACCTAAAGAAACATAACAAATGATGTTTGATTTGTTTGGAGAAAAATAATTTGAACGCGTTCTCTTCACGGTTCTATGGGCGACTTGACGGTGGAGTTTATGAACATAACGTGCCAACCAAACGGAGATTTATGGATATAATAAATTACTTTTTCTAACAAAAGTACCATGGATTGTCTTCGTTGGACACTTGGGAAGCCCTCAGCAGAAGTTCATCAAAGGTAAGTGATTTATTTTAGCTCTTATATGGGTTTTGTCTGGCCCGCGCTGGATATGAATTTATGCTAATGCATAAATATTGGAGGTGCTATCCTCAAACAATCAAATGTTGTGCTTTCGCCGTAAAGCCTTTTTGAAATCTGACAACGCTGTGATATTGCCAAGAATCAGAGCTTTTGATGACTATGAAACACTTGTATATTGATGAATGTTTAATATTTCAAATTTTGGATTTTGAATTTGGCAGCTTACATTTCACCGGGTAGTGTCGGTAGCGCCCCACTGCTCCCTAAGTCATTACAATGATAGACAAACGTACAAAATCAGCAGGGGATCAAATAATTTTTTCCCTCACTGTACATATTCTTATTCCATTCCTTAACTTCTTAGGGAGCGGTGGGGCGCTCAATCTCTCCTCCACTTTGAGCCAGCAGAGATTGACATGCATATTATTAATGTTACCCTGTTCTTAGCCAATTGCAATTTTCCTAAGTCCCTCTTTGTGGCACTTGACCACACAACTGAACGGTAGTCCAGATGCGACAAAACTAGGACCAAAACAAGGACCAATTCTGACATTTCCATCCCCAACTACATTTCCCGACAAGATAGAACTGCCAAAGGGGGCGTAGATGCAATCTACTGCAGAGATAGCCTGCAGAGTTCTGTCATGCTATCCAGGTCTGTGCCCAAACATTTCGAGCTTCTACTTTTAAAAATCCACCTTTCCAGAAATAAGTCTCTCACCGTTGTCGCTTGTTAAAGACCCCCGTCAGCCCCCAGCTGTGCCCTGGACACCATATGTGAATTGATTGCCCCCCATATATTTTCAGAGTTCGTACTGTTAGGTGACCTAAACTGGGATATGCTTAACATACAATCTAAGCTAGATGCCCAAAATCTCCCACAAATTATCAAGGAACCTAACAGGTACAACCCTAAATCCGTAACCATGGGCACCCTCATAGATATCATCCTGACCAACTTGCCCTCTAAATATACCTCTGCTGTCTTCAACCAGGATCTCAGCGATCACTGCCTCATTGCCTGCGTCCGTAATGGGTCCGCGGTCAAACGACCACCCCTCATCACCGTCAAACGCTCCCAAAACACTTCAACGAGCAGGCCTTTATAATCGACCTGGCCCAGGTATCCTGGAAGGATATTGACCTCATCCCGTCAGTGGAGGATGCCTGGTTGCTCTTTAAAAGTGCTTTCCTCACCATCTTAAATAAGTATGCCCCAAATGTAGAACTAGGAACAGATATAGCCCTTGGTTCACCCTAGACTTGACTGCCCTTGACCAGCACAAAAACATCCTGTGGCATACTGCATTAGCATCGAATAGCCACCGCAACATGCAGCTTTTCAGGGAAGTCATAAACCAAGCATCCTTCACTCATGCTGCCAAACATACCCTTGTAAGACTGACTATCCTACCGATCCTTGACTTCGGCGATGTCATTTACAAAATAGCCTCCAACTTTCTACTCAGCAAATTGGATGTAGTCTATCACAGCGCCATCCGTTTTGTCACCAAAGCTCTCGTTGGCTGGCCCTCGCTACATATTCGTCGCCAAACCCACTGGCTCCAGGTCATCTATAAGTCTTTGCTAGGTAAAGCCCCACCTTATCTCAGCTCACCGGTCACCAAATCAACACCCATCAGTAGCACGTGCACCAGCAGGTATATTTCACTGGCCATCGCCAAAGCCAACACCTCCTTTGGTCGCCTTTCCTTCCAGTTCTCTGCTGCCAATGACTGGAACGAGTCACTGAAGCTGGAGACTTATATCTCCCTCTAAGCATCAGCTGTCAGAGCAGCTTATCGATCACTGTACCTGTACACAGCCCATCGGTAAATAGCACACCCAACTACCTCATCCCCATATGGTTAATTTGCACCCCAGTATCTCTACTTGCACATCATCATCTGCACATCTATCACTCCAGTGTTAATTGCTAAATTGTAATTATTTTGCCACTATGGCCTATTTATTGCCTTATTGGGGTGGCAGGGTAGCCTAGTGGTTGGACTAGTAACTGAAAGGTTGCAAGTTCAATTCCCCCGAGCTGACCAAATCTGTCGTTCTGCCCCTGAACAGGCAGTTAACCCACTGTTCCTAGGCTGTCATTGAAAATACGAATTTGTTCTTAACGGACTTGCCTAGTAAAAAAATAAAAAATAAAATCTTACTACATTTGCACACACTGTATATAGAGTTTTATATTGTGTTATTGACTCTAAGTTTGTTTATCCCATGTGTAACTCTGTGTTGTTTGTGTCGCACTGCTTTTCATTATCTTGGCCAGGTCACTGTTGTAAATGAGAACTTGTTCTCAACTGGCCTACCTAAAGGTGAAATAAAAAATAATAATAAATAAAGTAGGACCTGGCTTGTTGATAGTGCTGTTAACGTCTTAAGGAGCAGCAAGGTGCGCTGGGGCGCTAGCACCCCACTCCCGACACTACCAGGTGAAATGCAAGGCGCCAAATTCAAAATCCAAAAGTTGAATTATTAAACATGCATTAATATACAAGTGTTTCATAGTCATCAAAAGCTCTGCTTCTTGGCAATATCATAGCGTTGTCAGATTTCAAAAAGGCTTTACGGCGAAAGCACCACATTTGATTGTTTGAGGGTAGCACCTAACATATTTTTCATAAGCTATCACGGTTAACAGAAAACACATTTCACAGCGAAAACAAATTAATTACCTTTTGAAGAACTTCTGCTGAGGGCTTTCCAAGTGTCCAACGAAGACAATCCATGGTTCTTTTGTTAGAAAAAGTAATGTATTATATCCATACATCTCAGTTTGGTTGGCGCGTTATGATAAGAAAATATAGCGTCCACTCGCCCATTGAACCGTGAAGAGAACTCGTTCAACTTATACCTATAAACTTGTCCAAGAACAATCAGACATAATTTTAAATGTATCCTTAGGAACACTTTTATGTATAAATAGTATAATATTTCAACCGGAATATAAACTGGGCGATAAGAAAGGAAAAAACCACAGAGCGTGCCAGCCGTGAACGCGCATTTTCTTGTATTGACATCTGTGTGGCCACTTCCTTATTCGTCTTCTTCTCTGCTCTAAAAGCATCTAAAAAGAATCAGAACACTTTCTCGAGACTGTTGACATCCAGAGGAAGCGATAGGTACTGCATTCATATGCCCTTATATGGGCATTTTCATAAGGGAGGGGTTCCAAATGAGGCAATGTGTCAAAACCACTTTTTCCAGGACAGAAATTCCTCTGGTTTTTGCCTGCCATATCCGTTCTGTTATACTCACAGACAAAATGTTAACACCTTTAGAAAATTCAGAGTGTTTCCTATCCAATGGTACTAAATATGTGCATATCCAATTTTCTGGGCCTGAATGGGAGGCATTTTACTTTGGGCACGCCAGGCTCTCCAAAACGGTCACCTCGTGCGCTGCTCCCAAAGAAGTTAAGCGCTCGGAGGAAACCTGGGACGCCGTCCATGTGCACCTGCAACGGGCCGTGAGGTGGAAGAAGGCGAGCGCCAACCGCCACCGCAGTGAGACCCCGGTGTTCGCACCAGGGGACAGGGTCTGGCTCTCGACTCGAAACCTGCCCCTCCACCTGCCCTGCCGGAAGCTGGGCCCGCGGTTTGTGGGGCCATTTAAAGTCCTGAGGAGACTGAACGAGGTTTGTTATAGATTACAGCTCCCTCCAGATTACTGCATTAACCCCTCATGGCCGGTGGTGGCTGGTCCACTCCAGGAGTCTGAGGTGCGGGAGGTTCCTCCGCCGCCTCTGGACATCGAGGGGGCCCCGGTGTATACTAGTCGAGCCATCCTGGACTCGAGGCGTCGGAGGAGGGGCCTTCAGTACCTCGTGGAGTGGGAGGGGTACGGTCCGGAGGAGAGATGCTGGGTGCCGGTGGAGGACGTTCTTGACCCGTTGCTGCGGGATTTCCATCGTCTCTATCCAGATCGCCCTGCGCCTCGTCCCCCGGGTCGTCCCCGAGGCCGGTGTCGGCGCGCTGCTGGTGCCGTGCGTCATGGGGGGGGTACTGTCACGACTTCTACCGAAGTCGGTCCCTCTCCTTGTTCGGGTGCTTTTCGCCGGTCGACGTCACCGGCTTTCTAGCCATCGCCGATCCATTTTTCATGTTCCATTTGTTTTGTCTTTGTTTTACACACCTGGTTTCAATTCCATAATTACATGTTCATTATTTAACCCTCTGTTTTCCCCATGTTTGGTGTGCATGATTGTTTGTTGTTCTTTGTTGGAATTTTCGGCTGGTTATGTTCGCCCGTTTGTTTCTGGGTGCATTGGATTTGTATTCCTGTTTTTCCCGTATTTTATAAAATACATTGTTCGCTCATCTCTGCTTCCTGCGCCTTACTTTTTCACCAGCTACACACACCGGCATTGATACCACCGGCATTGACACAAGTTGTCAGACCACGGTGGCTTGTCATTGTTGCTAGACAACCATAATTTTTTCACCACTTCCACACTCACTTTACGGAATTCAAAATTACGGTGCTTGTCTTTCATAATTTGGTCAGATATACTTGGATGTGTAGTGTCAGCGTTTGTTGCTGGCATGTCATGCCTAAGTTTGCTAATCTTGCCAATGAAAAAATCATTAAAGTAGTTGGCAATATCAGTGGGTTTTGTAATGAATGAGCCATCTGATTCAATGAATAATGGAGCGGAATTTGCATTTTTATTTTAGGTGCCCCAAATAATGTTACTATCATTATGTCATTTACCTTTGTTTCATAGGGTAGTTTCTTCTTTTTTAAAATTCAGTTTAGTCACATGATTTCTCAATTTGCAGTATGTTTGCCAATCGGTTGTGCAGCCAAATGTATTTTACAATTTACTTTGCCTCATCCCTCTCAACCATTCCCTTTTTAAATTCCTCATCAATCCACAGAGATGTAACAGTTTTACAGTCATTTTCTTAATAACTTCTTAGGGATGAGCACACGAGGTGACCGTTTTGGAGAGCCTGGCGTGCCCAAAGTAAAATGCCTCCCATTCAGGCCCAGAAAATAGGATATGCACANAGATTTATGGATAAAATACATTACTTTTTCTAACAAAAGAACCATGGATTGTCTTCGTTGGACACTTAAGAAGACCTCAGCAGAAGTTCTTCAACAGGTAATTGATTTGTTTTCGCTGTGAAATGTGTTTTGTGTGAACCGTGGAGGCTTATGAAATTATGGTAATGGAAAAAATATGTTAGGTGCTACCCTCAAACAATCAAATGTTGTGCTTTCGCCGTAAAGCCTTTTTGAAATCTGACAACGCTGTGATATTGCCAAGAAACAGAGCTTTTGATGAGTATGGAACACTTGTATATTGGTGGATGTTTAATAATTCAACTTTTGGATTTTGAATTTGGCGCCTCACATTTCACCGGGTAGTGTCGGGAGTGGGGCGCTAGCGCACCAGCAATCCCCAATTAATGTTACTCTTGTTAGATGCATTTGCTGTTTATTTTGGTTGTTCCAGATTATTTTGCGCCCAATAGAAATGAATGGTAAATAATGTATTGTGTCATTTTGGAGTCACTTTTCTTGTAAACATGAATAGAATATGTTTCTAAACACTTCTACATTTATGTGAATGCTGCTGTTATTACATATAGTCCTGAATGAATTGTGAATAATGAGTGAAAAAGGTAAATGCACAAATATCATACCCCCCCCCCAAAAAAATTTTAACATCACATTGTAATTGTTATTGTAATGGTGAGAGGTTAGCATGTCTTGGGGGTATGATATTTGTGCATCTAACTTTCTCACTCATCATTCACGATTCATTCAGGACTATCCATAATCATGGCAACTTCCACATTATTGTAGAAGTGTTTAGAAACATATTCAATTTTTATGCTAGAGCACAGAGCCAAAACAACCAAAAATGGGTCACTGTCCCAATACTTTGGGAGCTCACTGTATATACACTGAGTGTACAAAACATTAGGAACACATGCTCTTTCAATGACATAGACTGACTGACCAGGTGAATCTAGGTGAAAGCTAAAATCCCTTATTTATGTCACCTGTTACATCCACTTCAGAAAGTACGCTGCTGCTATTTTCTGTTTATCATATATGCATAGTCACTTTAACTATACATTCAGGCACATACTACCTCAATTGGGCCGACCAACCAGTGCTCCCGCACATTGGCTAACCGGGCAATCTATCTGCATTGTGTCCCGCCACCGACCACCCACCAACCCCTTTTTTACGCTACTGCTACTCTCTGTTCATCATATATGCATAGTCACATTAACCATAACTACATGTCAATCAGCCAGACTAACCGGTGTCTGTATGTAGCCTCGCTACTTTTATAGCCCCGCTACTTTTATAAATCAAATCAAATCAAATCAAATCAAATCAAATTTTCTTTGTCACATACACATGGTTAGCAGATGTTAATGCGAGTGTAGCGAAATGCTTGTGCTTCTAGTTCCGACCATGCAGTAGTATCTAACAAGTAATCTAACAAATTCACAACAACTACCTTATACACACAAGAGTAAAGGAATGAATACGAGTATGTACATATAAATATATGGATGAGCGATGGCTGACCGGCATAGGCAAGATGCAGTAGATGGTATGGAGTACAGTATATACATATGAGATGAGTAATGTAGGATATGTAAACATTATATAAATGGCATTGTTTAAAGTGGCTAGTGATACATTATTTCATCCAATTATAATTATTAAAGTGGCTAGAGATTTGGGACGATGGCCGAACGGCATAGGCAAGATACAGTAGATGGTTTAGAGTACAGTGTATACATTTGATATGAGTATGTCGGATACGTAAACATTATATACAAAATTGTTTAAAGTGGCTAGTGATACATTTGTTACATCCAATTCCTATGTTTAAAGTGGCTAGAGATTTAAGTCAGTATGTTGGCAGCAGCCACTCAATGTTAGTGATGGCTGTTTAACAGTCTGATGGCCTTGAGGTAGAAGCTGTTTTTCAGTCTCTCGGTCCCAGCTTTGATGCACCTGTACTGACCTCGCCTTCTGGATGATAGCGGGGTGAACAGGCAGTGGCTCGGGTGGTTGTTGTCCTTGATGATCTTTTTGGCCTTTCTGTGACATCGGGTGGTGTAGGTGTCCTGGAGGGCAGGTAGTTTACCCCCGGTGATGCGCTGTGCAGTCCTCACTACCCTCTGGAGAGCCTTACGGTTGTGGGCGGAGCAGTTGCCGTACCAGGCGGTGATACAGCCCGACAGGATGCTCTCGATTGTGCATCTGTAAAAGTTTGTGAGTGATTTTGGTGACAAGCCGAATTTCTTCAGCCTCCTGAGGTTGAAGAGGCGCTGTTGCGCCTTCTTCACCACGCTGTCTGTGTGGGTGGACCAATTCAGTTTGTCCGTGATGTGTACGCCGAGGAACTTAAAACTTTCCACCTTCTCCACTACTGTCCCCTCGATGTGGATAGGGGGGTGCTCCCTCTCCTGTTTCCTGAAGTCCACGATCATCTCCTTTGTTTTGCTGACATTGAGTGAGAGGTTATTTTCCTGACACCACACTCCGAGGGCCCTCACCTCCTCTCTGTAGGCCGTCTCGTCGTTGTTGGTAATCAAGCCTACCACTGTAGTGTCGTCAGCAAACTTGATGATTGAGTTGGATGCGTGCTTGGCCACGCAGTCATGGGTAAACAGGGAGTACAGGAGAGGGCTGAGAACGCACCCTTGTGGGGCCCCAGTGTTGAGGATCAGCGGGGTGGAGATGTTGTTTCCTACCCTCACCACCTGGGACCGGCCCGTCAGNCCGTGTCGGTGGCACTGTATTGTCCTCAAAGCGAGCAAAGAAGTTGTTTAGTTTGTCTGGGAGCAGGACGTCATGGTCCGCGACGGGGCTGGCTTTCTTTTTGTAGTCCGTGATTGACTGTAGACCCTGCCACATTCCTCTTGTGTCTGAGCCGTTGAATTGTGACTCTACTTTGTCTCTATATTGACGCTTAGCTTGTTTGATTGCCTTGCGGAGGGAATAGCTACACTGTTTGTATTCAAACATGTTTCCGGTCGCCTTACCCTGGTTAAAAGCAGTGGTTCGCGCTTTCAGTTTTGCGCGAATGCTGCCATCAATCCACGGTTTCTGGTTGGGGAAGGTTTTGATATTTGCTATGGGTACAACATCACCGATGCACTTGCTAATAAACTCGCTCACCGAATCAGCGTATACATCAATGTTGTTGTCAGATGCTATCCGGAACATATCCCAGTCCACGTGCTCGAAGCAATCTTGCAGCATGGAATCAGATTGGTCGGACCAGCGTTGAACAGACCTGAGAACGGGCGTTTCCTGTTTTAGTTTCTGTTTGTAGGCTGGGAGCAACAAAATGGAGTCATGGTCAGACTTGCCGAAAGGAGGGCGGAGAATAGCCTTGTATGCATCACGGAAGTTGGAATAACAGTGGTCCAGGATTTTACCAGCCCGGGTGGCACATTGGATATGCTGGTAAAATTTCGGGAGCCTTGTTCTTAAATTAGCCTTATTAAAATCCCCAGCCACAATAAATGCAGCCTCAGGATATGTGGTTTCCAGTTTACATAGAGTCCGATGAATTTCTTTCAGTGCCGTCGATGTGTCAGCTTGAGGGGGGATGTACACGGCTGTGATTATAATCGAGGAGAATTCTCTTGGTAGATAATGCGGTCTGCATTTGATTGTAAGGAATTCTATGTCAGGTGAACAAAAGGACTTGAGTTCCTGTATGTTGTTATGATCACACCACGTCTCGTTAATCATAAGACACACACCCCCACCCTTCTTCTTACCAGATAGATGTTTGTTTCTGTCGGCGCGATGCGTGGAGAAACTAGGTGGCTGTACCGACTCCGATAACGTGTCCTGAGTGAGCCATGTTTCTGTGAAGCAAAGAACGTTGCAGTCTCGGATGTCTCTCTGAAAGGCAACCCTTGATCTGATTTCGTCTACTTTGTTGTCAAGAGACTGTACATTGGCGATTAAAATACTCGGGAGAGGTGCACGATGCGCCCGTCGACGTAGCTTGACCAAAAGACCGGCGCGTTTCCCTCTTCTCCGGCGCCGCCGTTGTTTTGATTCGCCGGGTGCTATCCAGTCTATTGTCCTGGTTGGGTTAGCAAACCGAGAATCCTCTTTGGGAAAGTCGTATTCCTGGTCGTAATGTTGGTAAGTTGACGTTGCTCTTATATCCAATAGTTCCTCCCGGTTGTATGTAATAAAACTTAATATTTCCCGGGGTAACAATGTAAAAAGTAATACATAAAAAAACAAAATACTGCATGATTTCCTGAGAACGTGAAGCGAGGCTGCCATCTCTGTCGGCGCCGGAAATTCCTTACATCAGTTAAATATGCTTCTTATAGCCTCGCTACTGAATATAGCCTCGCTACTGTATATAGCCTGTCTTGTTTTACTGTTGTTTTTATTTCTTTACTTACCTATTGTTCACCTAATAGCTTTTTTTTCACTATTGGTTAGAGCCTGTAAGTAAGCATTTCACTGTAAGGTCTACACCTGTTGTATTCAGCGCACGTGACAAATAAACTTTGATTTGATTTGATTCAATCAGTGTAGATGAAGGGGAGGAGACAGGCTACAGAAGCATATTTAAGCCTTGAGACAATTGAGACATGGATTATATATGTGTGCCATTCAGAGGGTGGGCAAGACAAAATATTTAAGTGCCTTTGAATGGGATATGATAGTAGGTGCAACGGTTTGAGTGTGTAAAGAACTGCAACGCTGCTGGGTTTTTCACGCTCAACAGTTTCCCGTGTGTATCAAGAATGGTCCACCACCCACAGGCAGGCCAGTGGTCTAAAAAACGGGTCATTGATGAAAGAGGACAAAGGAGGCTGACACGAATTGTGCAGAGCAACAGAAGGGTTATAGTTGGTCAACTGACATTCAAGTATAACATTGGTGCTCAAAGACCCGTAAAAGAATGCACAACTCATTATACCTTGACACGAATGGGGTATGGCAGCCAACGGCCTTACAGAGTTCCACTTCTTTCAGCAAAAAACAAGGAACTGCAGTTGCAGCGGGCTAAGGAATGAAAACACTGGACACTGGAGAATTGGAAAAACATTGCCTGCTCTGATGAATCCCAGTTCCTGCTGTTTCACACTGATGGGAGGACTAGTGTATGGAGAAAACCACATGAGTACATGCATCCATCATGCCACAGGCTGGTGGTGTTGTGATGGTGTGGGGTGTGTTTTCATGGCACACATTGGGCCGCTTGATAAAAGTGGAATGCCACAGGACATCTGAACAACATTGCCAATCAGGTGCATAACTTCATGGCAGCAGTGTATCCATCAGATTTTTTCTGCTGGACAATGCCCCAAGATTGTCCAGGAATGGTTCCATGAACATGAAATTGAATTCAGCTTACTGCAGTGGCCCGCCCAGTCACCAGAACTCAATCCAATTGAGATTCTGTGAGATGAGATGGAACTAGCGATTCGGAATAGAGATCCATTACCAGCCAACTTGACACAACTGTGAGAAGCATTTAAGTCAACATGGGCCAGCATCCCTGTGGAACACTTTCAACACTTTGTAGTCCATGCCCCGACGAATTGAAGCTGTTCTGAGGGCAAAAAGGCGTGCAACTCAATATTATATCAGATGTTTTTATCCACTCTTATTCTTTCTAAAACTGCCTAAGCCAGAGGGTTTGGCTCACCCTCATGATACATTCCATCGCTATAGCATTTTTCATATTATCTTTAAATATTATACTGTCAAAGCAATGGACATTTGGACAAATGAACATTTCTTAATCAGTTACTGGAACAGTATTGATATCTGCAATAAGAGGATAAGCCATTGCACTGCAATAAAGATACCATTAGTATAGTCATAGGAAATAATTAAACGATGAAAACACTGGGTTTTTAGTAAAAAATTATATATTTATTAATTATTAATTGTTCTTTTCAATGAAGCCCCCAGCTCAGGACAATCAGACCTTGTGGGTTGTCAGGGTCCGACTCCACATGGCTCAACAAGTTGTCCTGACCAACCTCCAAGCGCTCCCTTTCCTCAGGAGTGAGGTGACTCACCCACCTGATATGGGTCTGTAAATAAAAAAATATATTTTAAAAAACACATTTTAAGTAATATGTGCCGCTAAATGTAACACAAGTAGAATTCTAAACCTCTGTCACAGCTTATCCTCCAGTAAGTGCTAAAACCTGTACATATGTAGTTATCAAAAACAGCTCATTTGAACATATTGTGCTCATCACACCTAAACCACACAAATACATGTCAAGCCCCTAACCGCTGCACAACTGTGAAAATCATATGTCAGTTGTCCACTACGAGAACTAGGCCAAACCAGGCTGAACTAGAAGGTCCTTTTGAGGGTCCTAGAGGGTCCTTTTGATAAAGCTGAACATATCCTGTTGGTTCCTAGAACCAAGAGGGCTGTTTTAATGGTAATTAAAGCGGAACAAGGATTTTCACAGGTTGGCCTGGTTCACTCTCATAGTGGAGAACCGTCATAAGAGTATTTTAATTGGTGTGATTGAGTATGCTAGTGTTAGAGCGAAGCAAACCACTCGATCTCGTCTCTGCGTTATATTGGCATTGAAAATGTCGCCCTCCCTAGGAGAGGGAGTGACCTTGATAATTTATTGTTAAAACGAGAGGCTGCCTGGATCTTTAATTTAAAGACCCTTGCCCCCTTCGGGCTCAACGTAGACATTGATCTGAAGCCATTCTTGTGATTGTTGTGACTTTGCCATTGTAATTGTTTGCAGGCTTATGTAGCCTAAATTGAATCTATGATCGTATGCTATCCATTTTTGTTTTTTGTATGTTGTTCTTTGTATGCCATTTTAATATTTGAGAATTAACCAATGATATTAGGCCACACTTTGCCATGATTACAGACACCTGTGTGTGTGTCTTTTGACACTATGTAAACGAGTCACCTCGCAGTGTTTGTGATTATACCCTGATGAAGACAGCTTGCCTGTCGAAACGTTGGATATTACATTTTTGCATCTGAGCTCCTAGAATGTGCGGCTCTCCTTTATTTTCAAGTGTTAGAGCGAAAACCTACCAGAGTGTAGGCCTACATACAGAAACAACCCCTAATCCCTTCTCCATAGATGCTTGTGTAGTTCTGACATATTCCATACATATTAGGCAATATGTTTGCTGCTCCAGCTTGCCCCTGGCAAGCTAGATGGACCTTCACCATATTGCTTACACCTACTATATCCAGACCTTCCAAAAGTCCCTAGGGGTTAGGAGCTAAGGGTTGTTTCTGGATGGGGTCAGGGACCTCCAGGGGGAGGGTTGGACAGGCCTGGTATAAGCAATATTGTAATAGCTCTACTTTGTCCTCTGTGATGGGACAATTGGAAGATTCGCCATCTTTCTTGTATCAAATCCTCATAGAATTACACAAGAGTGAAAGGTTAGAGGGTTGGGTTCTAGATGGCCTAGATTGCAGTAGACTCAAAATGTGTAGACAGACATTTTAAGCTTGGTCCTTTATATAACATAGCAATCTGGTGGCCGACTACACAGTAAATGATGCAGCACGCAACCATTTGCACTCAGCGATACTGCAATGTAGGTCACCTGGAATAGCGCATTAGGTGGTAATTTAAGATTCATGACAAGGCTAACCTGACATTGATGGCGACGCCTCCTTTTCACCCTTTCTCTCCTCCTAGCCCTCTGGCTGTTCTCCAGTAGGCCCATTCTGAAGGCCTCCCTCTATGTCCACTATCGTTTACCGGTTGCCTCTTAAGGGAGAAACATAGAGATGAAAATGACAATTAAGTAGTGTGTGGTTATTGTCATGAAAAGAAAATTCCCAATAAGGACAGAAAAAATATACACTCATACACTCTGATTACAATACAGATTTGACAATGAAAGAACATCTCAAATTGATTTGAACAAGACTAGGAAGCTAATGATGAAAGGTGGGTGAAAACTGTGACATTCAAGATGCTGTTAGATGTTATATGATGTTAAACAGAGGACAAACATCAAAAAAGTTAAAACTCACCTTCCAGTTCCTTGTCGGTCCATGCCTCCTGGAATTTGGCCCTCAGCTGGGGGTTAACAGGACTTGTCTCACCACTATATTGTGTGCACTGTTTTTACTGTGGATATTATGACAATAATTTATGGCTTTTTTATGGCCCCCCGGGGGGTGTACATCCTGTCCAGAAGTTCCCACGGTAGGGGGAGGGGGTTTATGATCCTATATGTACATCTGTCCCTTTGAAGTGATGCGTTTGTAGTTTTATGGTCCTGTAGATATGTCCTTTTGAAGATATGCCTGTGTTTACATTAAAGCTGTCAAGGTGATTGAAGTGACCTCTTTGAACTGGGGAAGGTGTTTCTGAAACAGTAATTGTCCGGGGTATTAGGCAGTCGTACTATAAGTAGCGCTATCGACACTACCCGCGAACTCAGAGATAAACCCCAGAACACTATATAAATAAAAAATGTCTCCAAGACCAATTTTAGGTGTATTGTGTTCAGCGTGTCAAGAACACAAAGACAAAACCATAGAGGCCCTTATTTGTGTATGCCCCGGATTGTTTTAATGGATTGCTGGATATGAGTGAAGGCCATATGGGTTACATTTTCCACCCGGAGGATTCATCCGTGAAGATTTTCACAAGCACCGGCCACAGCACACCTTTTCAAACAAAAAACGTGAGTTTTTCCCCTGTGTTGCACATGAGAGAATGGCTTAAAATACGGCTAGCTCTGTGTCTGATGGAAAAGACCCTGACGGGGACAGCACTGCCGGGCTATGCGTTGGAAGAAGAAGTCTGTGGGCGCAATGATTTGAAAGCCATAAGAATCTCTTCAATGGCGTATACTCCAGACTCCAGAGTGACAATTTTAGCATGTGCCCAATTCGATAGTTCAAATGCAACCAAATCAGTTACTTCGTATGTATTTTCAAAAGCATGCACTATTTTGTGCCTGTTTTCAGCTTCATGTGGGGCGATTATCATAAATTCCTTGACCTTATGAAAGAGGTGGAAAATCTTTTCAAACGTCGTGAACAGTTACGCCGATGGGCGCTTCTATCCCCAAGACACAGCCCCGGTCTGAAGACACACATGCTGATCTATCCTGGAAATGAAAATATACGGCACCTGGATGGCGGCATCAAAAGGCAACGTCTGATCCGGTCACAGTCTGAATACGATGAATTGGAAAAGGACGGCCGTGTTGGTTAACGATAGAGGCCCCACCCCACTGGTCTTTTTCTGCAAGAAAAGGAATAGTAAATTTTTTGTAATAATTATAACGTGTTTAAATAATTATAACGTGTTTAAAAATGTCTGTACTATAGACTTAGAATTAAATAAAGGATTTAAAAAAATGTAACTTATCTTTTCTAATGAATGGAAGCGTCTTATTCTCTCTCCCCGCTTTACGTCTCAACCGGGGACTGAATTATCCCCCCACCGGCCTTTTTCTGCCAGACAGGAAGAGTAAAATTGTTTAAATAATTATAACGTGTTTAAAAATGTCTGTAAGACTTAGAATTAAATAAAGGATTTAAAAAAATGTAACTTACCTAACGAATGGAACCTATATTTCTGTCGCGCCCTCTTTCCTAGACTGTTTCAACACGAACAGAATGAAAGAAAGAACGAATAACACCGAAAGATGTGCGGGTGTGTGTGTGTGTGTGCATGCGTGTGCTTACGTGTCTGCATAGGCGCCTGAAAAACACATGGCTTTCTCCGGGGGTCCAGACAATTGGGTGTGTAGGGTGGTCATTTGCCCGCCGTGGCTATTTTCCCTAGGATGGTGGGGTGCGGCCATAAACTCACGCCCGAAATTAACTCATCCGCCATAACCTGTCTCAGTTTCGACACAACGGTATCTCAAGCGACAACGGCCCGTTTTTTACACATGGACATTTTTGAAGGTGAGGAATTTGGGTTGAAATATTATATTAGATTTTGTGGGCTTTAGGTAGTTTGTAGGAAATGTTTGATATTATGAAATTACGGCACGTTTGGAAGTATATAAACAGCAAATATTAAACCGTTGCTACATATGGTTTTTGCAGATATTTTAAAAAGTGGAGGACATCGTATTCTCTATTTGAATTATGTATGTTTTTATGTTAAAATGTGAAATGTATAAATAGCGACTAAGGCCTGTTTTTACATATGGGCAATTTTGCAGGTGAGGAATTTGGGTTGTTGTGGAAATATTAGATTAGATTTTGTGGGCTTTAGGTAGTTTGTGGGAAATGTTTTATATTATGAAATTACAGCACGTTTGGAAGTATATAAACAGCAAATATTAAACCGTTGCTATATATGGTTTTTGCAGATATGCTATTTTCGACATAAGTCCAAAACTAAAATGCGTAATAAGCTTTATATGTTAAAACAAAAAGCGTGCACACCGTTTTAAAAAGATAACCTTGTGTTTACAGCGGACAAAACCCAACAAGAATAACTGAAGCATTATGGACTCTCCCCTTGAGCCACTACGGGCGCGGTGAAACCCATGATATTCTACCGTTCTGTACGAACGGCTTTGCCGAAACTCTAAGCCACAGAGTTGAAGATTTAGATACCCCCAGTACTTCAGGGCTCCACAGAACCGTCGCTCAAGTACACAGCCGCAGAATTGCCAGAGAAGACCCTCGGTTCTGAAAACGATTGGATTCAAGAACATGCTCTCTAAGGATACGTTATGACCCCGTTATACATAATTAATTTTTTTAGTAGTTATCAATTTTTTTATAGAATGTTAAAACAATGTCAAATAATGTTTTTTATGTAAAAAGTAAAGAATATGTCTCTGCGTTTAAAAAGAAACATACCGCTCGAGAGCTCTAGTTAGAGCTACCCCTAAAGAACGGAAGACCATCTTGGGTCATTGTTCTTCAGATCTCATATTATCCCTATGCGAGATTGCTTTGAATCTTCTCAAAGGCCGCCTTCCACTCACCCTGACCCAATTAAAAAATGTAAAGAGACAAAACACCTCGATCAAACTCTTTGCCAAAGGAGTCAGTCTTCAAAAGAAAAGATACAGCAGTCTGGGGGGTTTCTTCTACCCTTACTAAGTATAGCCGTGCCCTTCATCACCAGCCTTATTGCGGCCCGACGTGGGGGGTGAACACAACGTGTGATGGCAAATAAAATGTACTTGGTGCCTCAACAAGAGTTGGATAGACTTAAACAGCAATCACAGGGTCCTGAAAATATCAGACAAATGGCGGAAAATGATTTGGATACGGCCATGAGGGATATTTTGAACAGAAAAGTATTGAATCCCTATGATAAGGTCCAAAAATACACAAACCTCTTGCAAAGGTATTTGTCCTTGGTAAAACAGGGTGAGAGATAGACCAACTATTTATCGCTTTCCCTACCGGAACCATTAGAGAATGACAAACATAGAGAGAGCCTGATATTTCAACCGGATGAAGATCAAATACATCAAATACTGACACATGTCCCAGCCCGTGACAGGAAAAATGTTATATACATTATGAACAAAATGAAAGACTCAAATGGGACCGCTACTTGGAATGACAAAGGAGAGTTTATCTTTCAGTGTGCGGTTGTCAGGGGTTCTCATATGGTGGACTTGCTCAAAAGCACCACAGCAGCCCGCAAGATTGCTGAGGATAGAAGACCCCTGGGTGGCGGCAGTTTCTTAAAGCCCTAGCAATCCTCAACATTCCACTCTCGGGTGTACCAAACTATAAGTTTCGTCAACAGATTCAAACTTTAAAACAAAACCCTTCAAAGAGCTACAGCACTCCGAAAGATGTTCTTGGAACCCCTCCCCCCTTTGAAAGGACTAATGATAACTCATTTACGGATGAGTTCTCACCCCTGAACGCCTCCGGACCTTTTCCTAATCCTGATCTCTCAGGGTGGTTAGACTTTTGAATGACTTTTGAATGGCTTTTGATTAAATTCAATACATTTTATTTAAAAATATTATACAATTTAACATTTGTGACATTCTTTAAACATTTGACGTGAGCATACGCCTTGATTACAGGGTCTTAAAGGACACATACTTAAACACTTTTGATATTTTCTAACAAAACAATCTACGGTGCTATCATTACTTCTTAAGTCATCACTATATAGAGACATAACATCTTCAAAAGAAACTCCACGGGCTCTTTGGCATAGGTAGAATACACAGTGTTGACCGCATGTAGTGGAGAGGTTATCTTATACTTGTTTGATGCTGTAGTAGATCTTTAATCCATTTTTGGTCAAAAACTGTTTAATAGACGGCGGGAAATGTGAAAATCCGGGGGGAAAGCCATATGAATCAAAAAACGTTGAGATTTTTCTTCCTCCTACATCTTCTAACGTTACAGCTAACCAATGTTCACCGGGAATGTGTTTAGGATGGGTATTGAAGATAAACATGGCCGGCCGCTCATTCCATTTCACAATAGGTAGTTCATCACAGGCCCATACTCCACAAAATTGTTTTCCGATCAAACGGTTCATTAGGGCTTTTAGCTCAATGATCTTTAATATCTCAATAATAATCCACTAAGACTTGTCTTCGGGCATTCACTTCCAAGATTGAA
Source organism: Hucho hucho (assembly GCA_003317085.1). Lineage (NCBI taxonomy): Eukaryota > Metazoa > Chordata > Actinopteri > Salmoniformes > Salmonidae > Hucho > Hucho hucho. The sequence goes on from QNTS01000487.1 coordinate 331,523, forward strand.
TCAGAGCATGCATAAACAACCATAGTAACTGTACAAGCTAAAGGTGTACGGAAACGCATTTCCAGCCTAAGGTTACCTTGTGACACGACGGACACTAAAGGACTCCACAGTAGTAGGCCCCTATTTAACTTTCGTATGTTACACATTGGGAGACGTTTTAGTAAAGACAGTTATCCATTTCTCTCTAGAAAATCTACGGAGGGACATCGGTCCTTATCTAACATTTTAAGAGCGTGTCTATACAACAATAATTTAACGCCAACCTTTCGGAATCGTCCCTGGACCGCAGGCAGGACTCAGAAATTCTGAAAATTAAAGTTTTTTTAATGTAAGCTTCCCGTATTAGAGGCGTGATCAACCAGGCCTATAACGATGTAGCGGGGTAAAGGGCCTAGAAACAGGTTTTCTTGACCACATATTCTACTACCCATCGGTATGCTGAATGTTTTCATGGTAATTCTTTGGCGAGGGTAGAGGGCATTTCCTTTCATCAAAGCCTGTAATAAAAAGCGTAGCCCCCAACACTTTTAAACTAAAGTTACCGTCTTGGGCAGACATCAGACAAAACATCCTTGGCCCTTGTTAATTTTAGCCTTAAATCAACCGAATTTAAGAGTAAACGTTCTTGAAAGAAAATGTCAGAGTGTATAGGCCCTAGCAGATGAAACTCTCGAGATTCAGCACAGTAGCGAGCACGCGCCTCCAGTCCTTTGTTTTCACCGGTGGTGGGGTCTGTGTCTTCCATCGCTGCTCCTGCAGTATCCTTGCTAAACAGCTCGGCGCTGAATTGTGTCTTCAGAGTGTCTTCGGAGTAGTTTAGTAAACATTCCAGGATAGCCCTATAAGGATAGGTGGTGCTGCTTTGAGTGATGAGGCGTTCACCCAAAGTCACATCCACTTAGTATATCCACAATAGTATTTTAATATTGTTCAGGGTTAGGAGGCTGTTCAACTCAGAGACGAGCCTCTCTACAGTTCTATAGAACCCTTTTTTAATCTTTATCAACTTTGTGGGTTCCGAAATCGTTTTGCAATGAAAATCGCGGTCCTTATCCTTGATATTATACCAACTGAGGGGGTATGTAATCTCGCTGAAACCTACTTCCCAGGTCTCTGATAACTCTATAGGCTTTGGAAAATTGGTTGTATAATTTGAACTTTGGTTATTCCTATATATATATGTGCAGACGCATTACTGGGGAGAGTCAGGTAAAATACAACGTGTTCCATGATGCACTCCTGTGTACACTCGAATGATGTTGTTTTTATCCTGCCTGAGGGTTTAAGTTAACCCCCGCGGCCTCCACCACATCGTCCTCTAATACCCAACTGTTGAACTTTTGCGGCCAGTTTTTCCAAAGGACCAACACCCATTGTTTACCCTTTTCTCTCTTTTGATCCAGAATCTCCTCCACGTGAAATACTTTGTCTTTACCCAGCTTTACCTTCTGGAGTTCCTTCTCATTAAAGGAGCCCTCTATAAGCTCCCCATCATAATCTTTTAACTTGTAGACAGGGGGTATGCGTGGTAGACATTCGGTAACTGTAAACAGCTCATCGCTGTAACCTTGCTCATATTTTTTGTCGAAAAAACACCCCTCAACTTGGATATACGTACTAAGTCCCCCACTGTGAATTTAAAATAAAAACTATTCTTACGGCGAAGGTGGAACAAACCAAACCAAACCAAATAATTTTCAGAAGAGACCTCGGAGGGCTTCATCCATATACTTTTATGGTAGCTGTGGTTATAACCCTTTACTAAATCTTGATCTATATCTCCTCATATCTGTGCGTGATGAGCCGTAAAGTATTTTCACATCCGCTCTTTCAGAGTTCTGTTAAAGCGCTCAATAACTGAAGCTTTCAAATCCGAACCTGTAGCAAAATGTACGATATTGTGCTTCTTCATGAGTTTCTGAAAAGCATTATTAAAAAATTATTTACCGCTGTCCGTCTCAAAGGCCCGAGTCAACTCTGCCCCACTCCTATTTTTTAAGACCCTTACAAATGCTATTTTAGAGAAAATATCTATAACCGTTAGCATGCATCGATTTCCATCGTTTTTATGGGCAAGGGTCTGCATGTCACATAGCTCCGCCTGAAACTGGGACCGGGGGTGAGTAGGTTTATGCAGAGTGTAAGCATCCTACTCTGCTAACCATTCATTCACTTGAGCATCGCCTAACCTGCTACCTGTTTCTTCAGCTATAGCTCTCTGGAACCCCATAAGACCCTGGGTTAGAGGGGGTGTAATAAATGGTTTTCATCATCTGCTCCGCCATCCTTCTTGCCTCTCTGATGTACAATAACATTAATGAGCCCATTTCAAATAACGAGATCATTTCATTTTCTTTTTGCTTTAAAAAAAAAAAAAATCTAAGTATTACGTATCCATACAATTCAGGATACGTAGCAGGATGTTAAGACCAGTTTTCTCTGTGATCCATGCATGTAAGATCTGGTATACCTGGCTTACATTTACAGGTTTATATCGCTGAATTTATTTTTAAGACACAAACATCCATTATATAAGTATATAAACAACAAATATGATACATGTTACAATTAAATGATGGTTCTAACAAATAAAGTAAAATCTTAGACAAGGCTGTTTCTAGTTCTTCGGAATCATCCCCAGTTGTGACCACTGTAGAGTCTCCCCCGTATGTCTTACGTGACTCATGATTTGTTCCATTTTTAGCACACGCCCGGCATTAACCCCTGTATTGCGGGCTGTGTAGAGTGATACATTGTTCACTTTATTCTCAATAATTTGGTGCGTAACATTTGTAAATTCTCTCACAAGAAAAAATGTATTTATTCTCTCTAACATTGTATGCATACTGTTGCCCATTGCTTCATATCTAAATCAAAAAATATATACGTTTACTCGGTCTCTTGGGGTTTCTTGAGCAAGAAAGTCACCACATCAGCCAACAAAGCTTCGTTGTATTTGATGTTGTCCACCATGGCAGTTCTGATTTCTTTGAGTTTCTCATGGATGAAGGTAACCTCCTTCAGTTCGTGTAGGAACGCCTCGGTTATACCGTGAACCCTGGGAATAGACGGCTCAAGACCCATAGACTCCAGGGCTCTGACCATCGATGGTATAAAGCGGCAGGACCACAGTCTTTTCACCAGCTCCTCAAAGTGGTTGAAGAAGTAGTACCGGGGTGGGTCATATAGACACGGATGTCTTCGTTGGCTGGGGTGATTGATCTCACAACCGTGGCATTTTTCTCGTATATACTCTCCAATCACCACATCTAAAAGTGTGGCTACAGAGGCCTTGATGGTGTCCACAAAAATAGTACTGACTGCCCCATCAAACACATCCTCAGGCTGTGGACATGTTAGAGGTGTCGGGGGGGGTTGCCTGGGGGGTGTAGAGAGGACGACTGTGAGGCATAGAGTCCTCAAGGTCTGGCACCCATAACGTATCGGAGTCCTGATATGGGATATGAATTTCTATGGTATATGATGAAATGAAGAACCAGGGGCTTTAGGGGCGCCCCTTTTATTGTTGAACCACTCCTATGGCATCGAGGCGTGGTAATCGGAACAGCCGCGTACTTAGTTTTCTTCAGAGGATGACCCTTCTTGGGGTTCCTTTGAATCATAATCCTTAGGATTCGTATATATTTCGCACTTCCTTATCTGAGCAATACTCTGCCGGCGTTGGATCTGTACAAAAAGAGCATCCACTAACTCTAACATTCTCAATTCCATTACATCCCAACAAGAATAAGCATACGCAACCTAAAGTCCCCAGTCAGTCCACCATCACTGATGTTACCTTTGCGGATTTTCTCGTTGCTGATATAGAACTCCATGCAGCCACATGGACGTCCATTCTTCCTTTGTATTTTCACGCAATGAAATATTCTTCCTGATGAGTCAGGGGCACCGTCCCAACGGGTCTCGTAGCCCATGAACAAGCTATAACCCTTTGTGATAACTCTCAGTTCGGGGCACACCAACTTGCGAAACACTTGCCAGTCTTCAAGCCTGTAGTCCACTCCTAAAGTCTGGTCTGTATATTCTTCTCCTTCGGCTATGGTATAGAGCTTCACACTACAGGCCGGGTAATCAAACAGATAACCTCATAGTTGTCCATTAGACATCAACACTTGATCTTTCAGCTCAGTTGCGGGAGGTATTTGTGTTCTATACATATTTAGAAATTTTTTTTTGGCGCATCGTATATTGTTGCTTCATACGCTGTCCTTTCTCTGTTTTAACCGAGGTCCTGTGTGTCGGTGATCACAAAATCCATGTTTAATTTCTATAGTGTTCTGGTGGTTATCTCTGAGTTCGCGGGTAGTGTCGACAGCGCTACTTATAGTACTGCTGCCTAATACCCCGGACAATTACTGTTTCAGAAGCACATTTCCCAGTTCAAACAGGTCACTTCAATCACTTTGACAGCTTTAATGTAAACACAGGCTTTAGCCTTCCGGACAGGACGTATGGGCATAAGCACTCACCTGGGGGTGGTGGTGGGGGGGGGCATCCTCTTTGAAATGTTCAAACACCTTCCCCGGTTCAAAGAGGTCACTTCAATCACCTTGACAGCTTTAATGTAAACACAGGCATATCTTCAAAAGGACATATCTACAGGACCATAAAATACAAACGCATCACTTCAAAGGGACATATCTACAGGACCATAAAACTACAAACGCATCACTTCAAAGGGACAAATGTACATATAGGATCATAAACCCCCTCCCCCTACCGTGGGAACTTCCGGACAGGATGTACACCCCCCGGGGGGCCATAAAAAAGCCATAGATCACACGTTTGACCGATGCCGTCTACTTTATTCTCTCTCACTATGTTCAGACACTGAAATCCAACTTCTCCCATGACGGTATCAGACCTGGGATCACCTACTTTGAGCAGTCTATTGAGCCAGTCTGGAGTGTTGGGGTGGGCAGGGTTTGCACTTGTGGGACTATTCCATTAGGCCAGACAAGCTCAATCATGCACAGCCACAGTATTTCAAATAATTCTTACCCAAGTGTAAACAGTATCCCCCTCTGTTTACACAAAAGTGGCTGAATTTCATTCATACATTCGATACATCACAAATTGAAACTGTGTAGAAAAGATAATGGACTTATATTTATACAGTTTCTTGACTGTCCAGCTCCTTAATTATCACTAGACAGTCAGGGAGCACTGAACGTTCCAAAAACAATGGATAGAGGACTATTTTTTGCAGATTTTGAGGGCAAGGAAATATAACACATTTTCAGTGCGGCACTCTGGACCTCGTTAAAGAGCGAATGCGGCCTCTGGGTTAAAATGAGTTTGACACCCCTGCCTTACATGATTCCATACCCCGAAAGTAGTCTATGAAAGTAGTCTAACAAAGTGTAAAAACACCATGCTTGTCCCTAAGTGGGTTGAGTATGATGGCATTAGGCCTACTAATTGGTGTGATGTATCGAAATGACTAAAGAATGGGTGCCTAACCCTCCTCTCACCTGTCATCACCTTTAAACTTCTCCCCAACATTGTGCAGGTCCTTGTCTGTGAATGACAAGAGAACTGCACAGAAATACTATTGTCTGAGTAGGAGTAATCTAAGAAGAATATTTCATAGACACTTATATTAAGACAAATAAAGAGTGATGTTGGCTATAACTCATCCCGTGTCCTCCTTCTTCCTCCTGACCTGTGTGTTTGGAGCCGACAGAGATGGACGCCTCGCGTTCTTAGGAAACTATGCAGTATTTTGTTTTTTTACGTATTATTTCTTACATTGTCACCCCAGGAAATCTTAAGTCTTATTACATACAGCCGGTAGAAAATATTGGATATAAGAGCAACGTCAACTTAACTACATAAGGGGGTTGTCCCTTAAAGCATTTGCTGTATGATTGATGAGGATCTCCATGTTGCAAATGTATGGTCCCTTAGTAGACGTCCGCAAATATTTTTAAAATAGGCCGACAGCCTCAGGTCGTGCCCCAGGGCCAGATCTTCTGGGAAGTCATCGAATAAAGTCACTCGGACAACCCCATCGAACACCTTCAGGATGAATTGGAACGCTGACTGCAAGCCAGGCCTAATCTCCCAACATCAGTGCCTGACCTCACTAATGCTCTTGTGGCTAAATGGAAGCAAGTCCCAGCAGCAATGTTCCAACCTCCAGGAAGAGTGGAGGCTGTTAGAGCAGCAAATGGGGAACCAACTCTATATTAATACCTATGATTTTGGAATAAGATGTTCGAAGGGCAAGTGTACCTTTGGTCATGTAGTGTATTACCTTAACATAGTGTATAAAGTAATGAAATCAAACCCTAGAACTAATCATCAGAAAACAACATATTTAACAACACAGGAAAGTGAGGACTGGAGCCTACAATGTTAACTTCTTTGGGAGCAGCGCACGAGGTGATGGTTTTGGAGAGCCTGGCGTGCCCAAAGTAAAATGCCTCCCATTCAGGCCCAGAAAATAGGATATGCACATATTTAGTACCATTGGATAGGAAACACTCTGAAGTTTCTAAAGGTGTTAACATTTAGTCTGTGAGTATAACAGAACGGATATGGCAGGCGAAAACCCGAGGAATTTCTGTCCTGGAAAAAGGGGTTTTGACACATTGTCTCATTTGGAACCCCTCCCTTATGAAAATGCCCATATAAGGGCATATGAATGCAGTACCTATTGCTTCCTCTGGATGTCAACAGTCTCGAGAAAGTGTTTTGATTNGAGATTTATGGATATAATACATTACTTTTTCTAACAAAAGAACCATGGATTGTCTTTGTTGGACACTTGGGAAGCCCTCAGCAGACGTTCTTCAAAAGGTAATTGATTTGTTTTCGCTGTGAAATGTGTTTTCTGTGAACCGTGAAGGCTTATGAATTTATGGTAATGGGAAAAATATGTGGGGTGCTATCCTCAAACAATCAAATGTGGTGCTTTCGCCGTAAAGCCTTTTTGAAATCTGACAACGCTGTGATATTGCCAAGAAGCAGAGCTTTTGATGACTATGAAACACTTGTATATTGATGAATGTTTAATAATTCAACTTTTGGATTTTGAATTTGGCGCCTTGCATTTCACCGGGTAGTGTCGGGAGTGGGGCGCTAGCGCACCACCGCTCCCTAAGAAGTTAAATACATTGTATGTAAAGGCTGACTCTCCTGTCAAGCAACCTGCCACTATAGCTAAAAACAATACAATAAAATGGCATTTGGTCAGACTGTGAAATTATTAGCTTAACCCTCCTGTTGTGTTCCGGTCGAATTGGACTGATTTACAAGTTTTCTCTCTGAAAAATGTAGTTAATTTATTCTGATGTCATAAGGTTCCATGATTTTGTACAGACAAGGCATCTGAACACACAAAATACATTTTGGGTGTTTTATTTAACTTTTGTACACCTGTGGTGTTCCCGGTCAAAAATGACCGGATCATTAGAAATGAATGGGTGATACTACCATTAGTGTATAAAACTGAGTTCAGGCACATGCCCATTCATCAGATGGACACACTTCCTCTCGCAGACCCCCACATGCATGTGTGTTTGAGCACACACACACACCTCACTCCCCTTCCTGGCTTCCATGGCAACCACCACAGGAATCTTTCCCCAATAGAATCTATCCCACACGGGAATCGCACCTGTTGGCATTCTCACTAACAATCGCAACATTGTTTCAATAATATATAGAACGTTTCTCGCAGCTCTGGTATATGAATATTTCTTGAGGCCTTGCTCACAATTCATTCTGTGGCAGCACAATCACCAAACGATATACTGTATGTGAGGCTCTTGATCATATCTTTGATCATGACACTGGTGAGGAGGAGAGAGGCCAGGAAACTGACAGTGAAGATGTATTAGAGGAGGAAGTGTCAGAAGTTGAAGACAACACAGAATATGATCCAGACCAAGAGACAACCGATGTGGAACAATCCAGGAAGAGTGCTCTGCTGAGGTTGTTGTTACATTCCGTTCAAAGAATGGGAATTTGTCGACTGTCGGCTGAAAATGTTATCAGGATGACCCCAGGGGCATCGAGATATGCCATATCCCAGGTTGATGACATACAATCCTGCTTCGAACTGTTCCTGACAGAGTCAATCGAAACTATAGTGATAAACATGTCCAACTTGGAGGGGAGACGCGTTTACAAAGACATTTGTAAAAATGTTGTAATATGGTAGTTTTAATATGTAGTTTTGGTGTCCTTTCTTTACTAATAAAATGATACCGGTCAGTTTTGACTGGGAACACAGTGCCACTATTTAAACATTTGAAATGGTTTCCAAACAAATGTCCTTGTTAAACTTTGACACAAAGTAGTCTGTGATAAATATCACAATATGTTTCATCTGAGTATTTGTTATAGTCAAAATAATCCATACATTATGCTTTTTTTACTCAAAAACTAGTTCAATGCGCTCATGTCAATGAGGCCTACAGGCCATAAATAGCAAATAGAAGTTCAAAACTTGTAATGTTCACAATAACTTAAGTTGATAAAAAGATCTAACACAGCATTAGGTGCAAATATATGTATTATTATGGATTTATAATCAGTGATAATGGGGTGGTCATTTTGGTCCGGGAACACAGAATTAATTGACATGAAATGAACACAACAGGAGGGTTAAATTAGGCTATCAAATCAAATCTGAGTCAATTCTAGTAGATGCCATAGAGTTAGCTAACGTGATAATGGAGTTCACGCCATGATTGTCACTGCATTTTAGGTGGGCTCTCGAGGTTAGCTATGCTAAATAGCTAGCTAGCTATCTACTAAATTCTGAGTCAAATGGTCAAAACGTCTCTCTTGTCAAGCAACCTGCCAGTATAGCTAATAAAATAAAAAAATTGCATTTGGTGGGAATGTAACATTATAAGGCTATAAAATGAAATCCATGGGCATGAGTCACGCAAGCTAGTTAGCTGTTTGGCTAGCAAAATAATGATTGAATGCTTGTTAGTTAACGTCAGCTATCCCTTTGTTAATTTAATTAACTAGCAAACAAATCTAACTTACCAGACACAGGGGTTGAAGAGGACTCAGGTTAATATGATGAGAAAAAAACTGCATTTTGTTCATGATTCAGTCAGCAGAAGGAAATATTAGTTATAGCTAAAAGTCTCGAAACCACTCCATTCCCCATAGCTGTCAAAAAGCCTGTCACATTTGCCTTTTCGGTCTTTGCTGGTAAACTTTGAACAGGGTTGCCAGATCAGACTACAGTAGCCAGTAGTACACACTACACTATTAGAAAAAGGGTTCCAAAAAGGGTTCTTCCTCATAGGTTTATTTACCACCACAGACAGATGCTGGCACTAAGAACGCACTCAGTCAGCTGTATAAGCAAATAAGCAAACAGAAAACCACTCACCCAGAGGCGGCGCTCCTAGTGGCTGGAGACTTTAACGCAGGGAAACTTAAATCAGTTCTACCAAATCTCCATCAACATGTTAAATGTGCAACCAGAGAAAAAAAAATCTAGATCACCTGTACTCTACACACAGAGGCGCGTACAAAGCTCTCCCTCACCCTCCATTTGGTAAATCCCTCCATTTGGTAAATAATTCTATCCTCCTGATTCCTGCTTACAAGCAAAAATTAAAGCAGGAAGCACCAGTGACTCGGTCTATAAAAAAGTGGTCAGATGAAGCAGACGCTAAACTACAGGACTGTTTTGCTATCACAGACTGGAACATGTTCCGGGATTCCTCCGATGGCATTGAGGAGTACACCACATCAGTCACTGGCTATATCAATAGTGCATCGAGGACGTCGTCCCCAAAGTGACTGTACGCACATACCCAAACCAGAAGCCATGGATTACAGGCAACATTCACACTGAGCTAAAGGGTAGAGCTGCCGCTTTCAAGGTGCAGGACTCTAACCCGGAAGCTTACAAGAAATCCTGCTATGCCCTACGATGAACCATCAAACAGGCAAAGCATCAATACAGAGCTAAGATTGAATCATACTACACCGGCTCTGACGCTCGTCTTCTGTGGCAGGGCTTGCAAACTATTACAGACTACAAAGGGAAGCACAGCCAAGAGCTGCCCAGTGACACGAGCCTACCAGACAAGCTAGGCCCTCCAAAACCGTCTCCTCGGGAGCTGCTCCCTAAGAAGTTAATAATTCAACTTTTGGATTTTGAATTTGGCACCTTACATTTCACCGGGTAGTGTCGGGAGCGGCCCACTAGCGCGCCGGTGCTCCCTAAGTAGTTAATATTATAACGGTTAATGATAACTACTGATTCAAGGGTTTCTCTATATCCAACAAATAATGGTGCCCCTCTTAGATTAATTTGTAACATGTCACACGAAATGGATGATGGTCATCCACAAATTAATACATTCCATACGAAACGTAACATATCATACTAATTGGGAATTGCATTTATTGTTTTTTCATTTTTCATTATTTTTATTTCACCTTTATTTAACCAGGTAGACTAGTTGAGAACAAGTTCTCATTCACAACTGTGACCTGGCCAAGATAAAGCAAAGCAGTGCGACACAAACAACAACACAGAGTTACACATGGAATAAACAAATATGCAGTCAATAATACAATAGAAAAGGTCTATATACAGTTTATGTAAATTAGCTAGGATAAGGGACGTAAGGCAATAAATAGGCCATAGTGGCCAAATAATTACAATATAGCAATTAAATACTGGAGTGATAAAGATGTGCAGAAGATGCAAGTAGAGATATTGGGGTGCATAAGAAGCAAAATAAATAAAATAAATAACAGTATGAGGTAGTTGGATGGGCTATTTACAGATGGGCTATGTACAGGTGCAGTGATCTGTGAGCTGCTCTGACAGCTGGTGCTTAAAGTTAGTGAGGGAGATATGAGTCTCCAGCTCCAGATTTTTGCAGTTTGTTCCAGTCATTGGCAGCAGAGAACTGGAAGGAAAGGCGGCCAAAAGAGGAATTGGCTATACCTAGCAAAGGCTTATAGATGACCTGGAGCCAGTGGGTTTGGCAACGAATATGAAGTGAGGGCCAGCCAACGAGAGAATACAGGTTGCAGTGGTGGGTAGTATACTGCATCCAATTTTCTGAGTAGAGTGTTGGAGGCTATTTTGTAAATTACATTGCTGAAATCAAGTTTTGGTAGGATAGTAAGTTTTACAAGGGTATGTTTGGCAGCATGAGTGAAGGATGCTTTGTTGCAAAATAGGAAGCCTATTCTAGATTTAATTTTGGATTGGAGATGGTTAATGTGAGTCTGTAAGGAGAGTTTACAGTCTAACCAGACACCTAGGTATTTGTAGTTGTCCACATATTCTAAGTCAGAACCATCCAGAGTAGTCCACGGGCGGGCAGGTGTGGGCAGCAATCGGTTGAAGAGTATGCATTTAGTTTTACTTGCATTTAAGACCAGTTGGAGGCCACGGAAGGAGAGTTGTATGGCATTGAAGCTCGTCTGGAGGTTAGTTAACACAGTGTCCAAAAAAGGGCCAGAAGTTTACAAAATGGTGTCGCCTGCGTAGAGGTGGATCAGAGAATCACCAGCAGCAAGAGTGACATCATTGACGTATTCAGAGAAAAGAGTCGGGCCGAGAATTGAATCCTGTGGCACCCCCATAGAGACTGGCAGAGGTCCAGACAACAGGCCCTCCGATTTGACACACTGAACTCTGTCTGAGAAGTGGTTGGTGAACAAGGCGAGGCAGTCATTTGAGAAACCAAGGCTGTTGAGTCTGCCAATAAGAATGCGGGGATTGACAGAGCCAAAAGCCTTGTCCAGGACGATGAATACAGCTGCACAGTATTGTCTCTTATCGATGGCGGCTATGGTATCGTTTAGGACCTTGAGCGTGGCTGACCCATGACCAGACGATACGAAACGATACGAATACGATCTCAGACGAAACGAAAGAGAGGTTGAAGAGGCTAGTAATAGGGGTTGCAACAATTTTAGAAGGACAGGGTCAAAATTGTCTAGCCTGGCTGATTTGTAGGGGTCTAGATTGTGCAGCTCTTTTCAGCTATCTGGATTTGGGTGAAAAAGAAATGGGGGAGGCTTGGGCAAGTTGCTGTGGGGGGTGCAGGGCTGTTGACCGGGGTAGGGGTAGCCAGATGGAAAGCATGACCAGCCATAGAAAAATGCTTATTGAAATTCTCAATTATCATGGATTTATCAGTGGTTACAGTGTTGCCTAGCCTCAGTGCATAAGGCAGCTGGGAGGAGGTGCTCTTATTCTCCATGGACTTTACAGTGTCCCATAACTTTTTGGAGTTTGTGCTACAGGATGAAATTTTGAAAAAGCTAACCTTTGCTTTCCTAACTGCCTATGTATATTGGATCCTAACTTCCCTGAAAAGTTGCATATCGCGGGGGCTATTCGATGCTAATGCAGTACGCCACAGGAGGTTTTTGTGCTGGTCAAGGGCAGTCAAGCCTGGAGTGAACCAAGGGCTATATCTGTTCCTGGTTCTACATTTTTTGAATGGGGCATGCTTATTTCAGATGGTGAGAAAGCACTTTAAAGAATAACCAGGCATCCTCTACTGATGGAATGAGGTCAATATCCTTCCAGGATACCCGGGCCAGGTCGATTAGAAATTCCTTCTCGCTTTAATGTTTTAGGGAGCGTTTGACAGTCATGAGGGGTGGTTGTTTGACCGTAGACCCATTACGGACACAGGCAATGAGGCAGTGATTTGCTGAGATCCTGAGACAGCAGAGGTGTATTTAGAGGGCAGGTTGGTCAGGATGATATCTATGAGGGTGCTCATGTTTACGAATTTGGGGTTGTACCTAGTAGGTTCAGTGATAATTTGTGTGAGATTGAGGGCATCTAGCTTAGATTGTAGGACGGCCGGGGTGTTAAGCATGTCCCAGTTTAGGTCACCTAACAGTACGAGCTCTGACGATAGATGGGGGGCAATCAATTCACATATGGTGTCCAGGGCACAGCCGGGGGCAGAAGGTGGTCTATAACAAGCGGCAATGGTGAGAGACAATAGTGTTTCTGGAAACATGATTTTTTAGAAGTAGAAGCTTGAATTGTTTGGGCACAGACCTGGATAGTATGACAGAACTCTGCAGGCTATCTCTGCAGTAGATTGCAACTCCGCCCTCTTTGGCAGTTCTATCTTGTCGGAAAATGTTATAGTTAGGGATGAAAGTGTCAGGATTTCCTAAACCAGGATTCAGACACGGCTAGGACATCTGGGTTGGCAGAGTGTGCTAAAGCAGTGAGTAAAACAAACTTAGGGAGGAGGCTTCTAATGTTAACATGCATGAAACCAAGGCTTTTACGGTTAAAGAAGTCAACAAATGAGAGTGCCTGGGGAATGGGAGTGGAGCTAAGCGCTGCAGGGCCTGGTTTAACCTCTACATCGCCAGAGGAACAGAGGAGGAGTAGGATAAGGGTACGGCTAAAGGCTATAAGAACTGGCCATCTAGTGTGTTCGGAACAGAGAGTAAAAGAAGCAGGTTTCTGGGCAAGTGAAGAATAGATTCAAGGCATAATGTACAGACAAGTATAGTAGGATGTGAATAAGGTGGAGGTAAACCTAGGCATTGAGTGACGATGAGAGAGGTTTTGTCTCTAGAGACATAATTTAGACCAGGTGAGGTAACCACATGTCTGGGAGGTGAAACAAAAGGGCTAGCTAAGGCATATTGAGCAGGGCTGGAGGCTCTACAGTGAAATAAGACAATAATCCCTAACCAAAACAGCAATGGACAAGACATATTGACATTAGGGAGAGGCATGCGTAGCCGAGTGATCAAAGGGACCAGTGGGTAGCTAGGCTAGCTGGAGACACGGTGATTCAGACAGGTAGCGGGCCGGGGCTAGCAGAAGGGCCTTAGGGGGACGCCGCGACGAAGCCTGTTGTAGCCCAATCGGATGGTTACGTCGGCAGACCATTCGTGTTGAATCGGCATAAAAAAACATAAAAAAATATATACTAAACATATACGAAGGAAACAAATATATATACACGGGACACGACAACACAAAGACGTTTGAACTGCTACGCCATCTACACCCGCCATCTACACCCCGCCATCTACACCCTCGCTCGGTGAGAGAATCAGAAATGAAAGAGAAAACTTTAGCCTGCCAATGTGAACTAGGTTTTTTATGCATTCATTCTATCGATTTATGCCATTATTATGGTGAGACTTAATTTAGTATTCCATAGCAACAAGTAGGCTATTTACAGAAGAGAAGCTGCATGTATCTAATTATAAACAAGTTGACTAACAAATAGCCTACCAAATGTCAGAAATTATAAGCAGAAAAATATGTACAAAGAGCCCATTCTACATTGTCACCTCAACTAAAACTTCCTATCTAAAACCATGAATTAGGCCAAACAGTAAAGTGCATTATCCTCATGATTCCTGTAATGAAAGTGTCTGCCTTGTCCCTGGGCCTGTGCCCTCGCTGAGGCCTGCTGCTGTGATGAGCGAACCACTCTCCTCTTTGCCCATGTGTGCGATCTAATCGTATAACATTTCAAAATGCAATTGCAGGAAAAACAGAGCTTTGGAACCTTCGTCCCATTGTCACTGTAGAAGAGAGGAGGGCCTTTCTGTAGGAATCATTTTACATTTTTCATTTCTCAATATTCAACTTAATAGCAACTATTTTACAAATAAGATAATTGATATGGCTTTGAGATGCACCGGCCATTGCGAGGGCATAGGCCTATAGGTATCCATGGGTACAACTGCTAAGATTTTTTAGCACATACATTCACTGTTAGATGAGCATATGGCTACTAGCAGTGGGTATTATATTTAGAGTTAGTCTTTTGAGTTTCAACTTCCTTAGGTGTTGAACCCCAAATGAATTAGCCTATGCTATTAGTTAGTCCACATCAATATGTATGTAATTTATCTCTATTGGACACAAATAAAAATCTGGAAATTCTGAATTTCTATTTAGTAACTATAATCTAAATGTCAACCCAAAATGCATGACAATCACTGGATTATGCTGCACATAAAAATATATTGAATCATGCATTCCTGCTTGGACGTGTTAGATGAAACAACTTATCATTTCATACCTCAGTAGTCTATTTATTATACTTCTTAATAAAGCACTGTTGGCCAAATCATGGGCTGGTGCCACCACTTGTAAAGGTTAGTGGCACCAATTACACCAGGGGAAAATGTTAGTCTGGAGCCCTGTAATAGTAATTAACACTTAGGGCTCTATTTTTGGCTGGCGCTAAAGAGCTACAAGTGCCAAACGCATGTTTGTTTGCAATTTTGTCATGTAAAACTAGCGCACTGACATTTTCCAGCCCTTATGCCAGGTTTGGCAATTTACCTGTCCAACATCAGCAGTCTTGCACTAAAGTGGAAGGGGTGGCAATATTTGAGGTGTGTCCTTAAAAACAAGCGCAAAAGTGACAATTACATGCAATTACAAGGGAAGTTTTAAGACCCACAAAAAGCAGTTCTTAACGGTAACACAGTTGATAATATAATGTATTTTGAGAGCAGAAGCGTAGCCTATCAAGTCATTACTGTCACGCCCTGGCCATAGAGAGCCCTCGAGGTTTCTCTATGGTATGTTGGGTCAGGGCGTGACTTAAGTATTCTAGGGAACTTTATGTTTGTTTTGAGTTGGTTCCCAATTAGAAGCAGCTGGTTGTTGTTGCATCTAATTGGGAATCCTATTTAAGTTGGTTCCCTTTCCCACCTGCGTTGTGGGTTATTATTTGTATTTGGTTGTGTGTGTGCCTGGGTTGAGCCACACCTGCGTTACTGTCTTCATTTGTTTATTGTTTTTGCCAGTTGCACTAAGTATTAAAAGTATGTACAGTGGGGCAAAAAAGTATTTAGTCAGCCACCAATTGTGCAAGTTCTCTCACTTAAAAAGATGAGAGAGGCCTGTAATTTTCATCATAGGTACACTTCAACTATGACAGACAAAATGAGGGAAAAAATCCAGAAAATCACATTGTACGATTTTTTATGAATTCATTTGCAAATTATGGTGGAAAATAAGTATTTGGTCACATACAAACAAGCAGGATTTCTGGCTCTCACAGACCTGTAACTTCTTCTTTAAGAGGCTCCTCTGTCCTCCACTCGTTACCTGTATTAATGGCACCTGTTTGAACTTGTTATCAGTATAAAAGACACCTGTCCACAACCTCAAACAGTCACACTCCAAACTCCACTATGGCTAAGACCAAAGAGCTGTCAAAGGACACCAGAAACAAAATTGTAGACCTGCACCAGGTTGGGAAGACTGAATCTGCAATAGGTAAGCAGCTTGGTTTGAAGAAATCAACTGTGGGAGCAATTATTAGGAAATGGAAGACATACAAGACCACTGATAATCTTCCTCGATCTGGGGCTCCACGCAAGATCTCACCCCGTGGGGTCAAAATGATCACAAGAACGGTGAGCAAAAATCCCAGAACCACACGGGGGGACCTAGTGAATGACCTGCAGAGAGCTGGGACCAAAGTAACAAAGCCTACCATCAGTAACACACTACGCCGCCAGGGACTCAAATCCTGCAGTGCCAGACGTGTCCCCCTGCTTAAGCCAGTACATGTTCAGGCCCGTCTGAAGTTTGCTAGAGAGCATTTGGATGATCCAGATGAGGATTGGGAGAATGTCATATGGTCAGATGAAACCAAAATAGAACTTTTTGGTAAAAACTCAACTCGTCGTGTTTGGAGGACAAAGAATGCTGAGTTGCATCCAAAGAACACCATACCTACTGTGAAGCATGGGGGTGGAAACATCATGCTTTGGGGCTGTTTTTCTGCAAAGGGACCAGGACGACTGATCCGTGTAAAGGAAAGAATGAATGGGGCCATGTATCGTGAGATTTTGAGTGAAAACCTCCTTCCATCAGCAAGGGCATTGAAGATGAAACGTGGCTGGGTCTTTCAGCATGACAATGATCCCAAACACACCGCCCGGGCAACGAAGGAGTGGCTTCGTAAGAAGCATTTCAAGGTCCTGGAGTGGCCTAGCCAGTCTCCAGATCTCAACCCCATAGAAAATCTTTGGAGGGAGTTGAAAGTCCGTGTTGCCCAGCGACAGCCCCAAAACATCACTGCTCTAGAGGAGATCTGCATGGAGGAATGGGCCAAAATACCAGCAACAGTGTGTGAAAACCTTGTGAAGACTTACAGAAAACGTTTGACCTCTGTCATTGCCAACAAAGGGTATATAACAAAGTATTGAGATAAACTTTTGTTATTGACCAAATACTTATTTTCCACCATAATTTGCAAATAAATAAATTAAAAATCCTACAATGTGATTTTCTGGATTTCTTTTTCTCATTTCGTCTGNACCTGCACCAGGTTGGGAAGACTGAATCTGCAATAGGTAAGCAGCTTGGTTTGAAGAAATCAACTGTGGGAGCAATTATTAGGAAATGGAAGACATACAAGACCACTGATAATCTTCCTCGATCTGGGGCTCCACGCAAGATCTCACCCCGTGGGGTCAAAATGATCACAAGAACGGTGAGCAAAAATCCCAGAACCACACGGGGGGACCTAGTGAATGACCTGCAGAGAGCTGGGACCAAAGTAACAAAGCCTACCATCAGTAACACACTACGCCGCCAGGGACTCAAATCCTGCAGTGCCAGACGTGTCCCCCTGCTTAAGCCAGTACATGTTCAGGCCCGTCTGAAGTTTGCTAGAGAGCATTTGGATGATCCAGATGAGGATTGGGAGAATGTCATATGGTCAGATGAAACCAAAATAGAACTTTTTGGTAAAAACTCAACTCGTCGTGTTTGGAGGACAAAGAATGCTGAGTTGCATCCAAAGAACACCATACCTACTGTGAAGCATGGGGGTGGAAACATCATGCTTTGGGGCTGTTTTTCTGCAAAGGGACCAGGACGACTGATCCGTGTAAAGGAAAGAATGAATGGGGCCATGTATCGTGAGATTTTGAGTGAAAACCTCCTTCCATCAGCAAGGGCATTGAAGATGAAACGTGGCTGGGTCTTTCAGCATGACAATGATCCCAAACACACCGCCCGGGCAACGAAGGAGTGGCTTCGTAAGAAGCATTTCAAGGTCCTGGAGTGGCCTAGCCAGTCTCCAGATCTCAACCCCATAGAAAATCTTTGGAGGGAGTTGAAAGTCCGTGTTGCCCAGCGACAGCCCCAAAACATCACTGCTCTAGAGGAGATCTGCATGGAGGAATGGGCCAAAATACCAGCAACAGTGTGTGAAAACCTTGTGAAGACTTACAGAAAACGTTTGACCTCTGTCATTGCCAACAAAGGGTATATAACAAAGTATTGAGATAAACTTTTGTTATTGACCAAATACTTATTTTCCACCATAATTTGCAAATAAATAAATAAAAAATCCTACAATGTGATTTTCTGGATTTCTTTTTCTCATTTCGTCTGTCATAGTTGAAGTGTACCTATGATGAAAATTACAGGCCTCTCTCATCTTTTTAAGTTGGAGAACTTGCACAATTGGTGGCTGACTAAATACTTTTTTGCCCCACTGTATACTGGAACCCTCGCTGCATCTTGGTCTGGTCATTATGAAGATCGTGACAGAATAACCCACCACAAAAGGACCAAGCAGCGGGGTCAGCAGGAATCCTGGACATGGGAGGGGATCTTGGATGGCAAGGGACCCTGGAGCCAGGATGGGGAGTATCTTCGTCCAAAGGAGGAGCTGGAAGCAGCTAGGGCAGAGCGGCGCTTCTACGAGGAGAAATATCGAGCAAGGAAGCCCGAGAGGCAGCCCCCCCAAACATTTTTTGGGGAGGCACACGGGGAGGTTGGTTGAGCCAGGTTGGAGACCTGAGCCAACTCCCCGTGCTTACCGGAGGGAGCGTCGCACTGGTAAGGCACCGTGTTATGCGGTGAAGAGCACAATGTCTCCAGTGCGCATTCACAGCCCAGTGCGCGACATTCCAGCTCCCCGCATCTGTCAGGCTAGGGTGAGCGACCAGCCTGGAAGGAGGGTGCCGGCTCAGCGCTCTTGGTCTCCAGTGCGCCTCCTTGGACCAGGATATCATGCGCCGGCTCTGCGCACTGTGTCTCCGGGTGCGTCTCCACAGCCCAGTACGTCCTGTTCCTGCTCCACGCATCAGGCCCCCTGTGCGCATCGAGAGCCCAGCACGTCCTGTTCCTGCTCCACGCATCAGGCCCCCTGTGCGCATCGAGAGCCCAGCACATCCTGTTCCTGCTCCACGCATCAGGCCCCCTGTGCGCATCGAGAGCCCGGCACGGCCTGTCCCTGCTCCACGCATCCGTGTACATCCAGAGCCCGGCACGGCCTGTCTCTGCTCCACGTACTAGGCCTTTAGGGTGTCGGCCCAGCCTGGTACGTACTGTTCCTGCTCCACGTACCAGGCCTCTAGGATGTCGTCCCAGCCTGGTACATACCACTCCTGCTCCATGCACCAGGCCTCTAGGGTGTCGTCCCAGCCTGGTACGTACTGTTCCTGCTCCACGCACCAGGCCTCTAGGGTGTCGTCCCAGCCTGGTACGTACTGTTCCTGCTCCACACACCGGGCCTCCAGTGCGTCTTCTCGGGCCAGTACGGCCCGCACCGGAGCCGCCACCGACAAAGGTCCACCCGAGTTCCCCCCCATTGATTATGGGTTGAGGTCTGAGTCCGCACCTTTGGGGGGGGGGTACTGTCACGCCCTGGCCATAGAGAGCCCTCAAGGTTTCTCTATGGTATGTTGGGTCAGGGCATGACTTAAGTATTCTAGGGAACTTTATGTTTGTTTTGAGTTGGTTCCCAATTAGTGGCAGCTGGTTGTCGTTGCCTCTAATTGGGAATCCTATTTAAGTTGGTTCCCTTTCCCACCTGCGTTGTGGGTTATTATTTGTATTTGGTTGTGTGTGTGCCTGGGTTGAGCCACACCTGCGTTACGGTCTTTATTTGTTTATTGTTTTTGCCAGTTGCACTAAGTATTAAAAGTATGTATACTGGAACCCTCGCTGCATCTTGGTCTGGTCATTATGAAGATCGTGACAATTACGTGCAGTGCCCATGGAAGAACAGATGTGCCTTTTTTGTCTGTGAATCTCGTGAATCCCAATTTTGTTTAATTTGATGTAGAAAAAACAAGCATAGCCTACCCTCCCTTCAATCAAGTCTGGTTTAGCAGCATTGCATAAGTGCATCTTTTTATCCTGGCCATTAGCCAAAAGTAGCCTCCGAATAGAAGCGTTTTAGGGGGTACTGAGAGTGCTTTGAAATAATTTGGAGGTTTTCGACCTCATGCTTTATCATTATTCACATACCTGCATTTCTCTTGTTCAAGTAGGCTATCCATCCCCATTTTCAAAGAGCTCCCCTCGTCCGATAACCAAAGACACGCTCCACCAAGCTACAATGCCATATTAATGGCAGATTTCTTTGAGAATCTGCCTCACACATAGGCAACAATACAATTGACAGGAGCCTAGTATTTTGTATAGACATGCAAATGTAATGTTCAAAGACATGAAGGCCTACTTGTGCACACAGTGCCATGGAACGAGAGCAGCAATTTATGATATCATGTTTCTGACCCGATCCTATTTAGAAATATTGATTTATTTTCTTTTTTAATTAGATTTAGTACAGATTTACGTTGCTTTATACATTTTTTGGTTTCTGTATTTATTAATTTTTTTCTCAGCCCACATGCGCACACGTTCTATATATGTTATGTATACAATAACTATGTATTTATACTACGATCCTCACATTTTTGGAATGCCCACAGCCATCATATGTCATGTTTGTTAAAATGTTTGACCTGGTTCTTCAATGATAGACGGAACAGATAAGGTTAAGTTTGAGTCTATACAAGTAAAGACCAACAACATTTTACTTATCACATGGAATGTCCATGGGCTCCATGATGGGGAAAAAAATCACATGGTTTCGAACACCTAAAGAGATTGTCAGCAGATGTGTTTTTTTGTTGTTTAAAGAGGCATTTGAAGAGCAGCTGAGTTGGATGCCTATGCTGCCACCTACTGTAGTAACAGCAGAGGTGTAGGCATCCTGATAAATAAGAATAAAACATTTTCCCTTATATCCCAGCATATGGACCAAGAAGGCCATTTTCTAATGTTGAATCCCACCCGAGGCAATTATGCCATTTTTAGATATTAGATCAAATCCAGACAAGATCTACAGTACCATCATTGATGAGCGGGTGGGGGACAGCAGTAAGGTGAGTGCCATCTGGTAGTTTTACTAGGACTTTTTTACTAGTAAGACATTTAAGCTTGTTAACTACTTAGGGAGCAGTGGGGCGCTGGATTTTATGATCATAACGCGCCAACCAAACTGAGATTTATGGATATAATAAATGACTTTTTCTAACAAAAGAACCATGGATTGTCTTCGTTGGACACTTGGGAAGCCCTCAGCAGAAGTTCATCAAAGGTAAGTGATTTTATATTCGTGATTTTATGCGTTTTGCGAGACCCGCGTTGGGTTATGAATTTATGCTAATGGATAAATATTGTAGGTGCTATCCTCAAACAATCAAATGTTGTGCTTTCGCCGTAAAGCCTTTTTGAAATCTGACAACGCTGTGATATTGCCAAGAAGCAAAGCTTTTGATGACTATGCAACACTTGTATATCGATGAATGTTTAATAATTCAACTTTTGGATTTTGAATTTGGCGCCTTACATTTCACAGGGTAGTGTCGGGAGTGGGGCGCTAGTAGTTAAATTCCCTATGTATATAGACATGGAATCACTGGTCACTTTAATAATGGAACACTAGTCACTTTAATAATGTTTACATACTGCTTTATTCATTTCATATGGATATACTGTATTGTACTGTATTTTAGTCAATGCCACTCCGACATTGGTCATCATAAAATGTATATACTTCTAAATTAAATTATTTTACTTTTAGATTTGTGTGTATTGTTGCTAGATACTACTGCACTGTTGGAGCTAGGAACACAAGCATTTCTCTACACCCTCAATAACATCTGCTGAATATGTGTATGTGACCCCTAGTATATGGTTATTGCCTTGCGCGCAATAACAGGGCCAAATTCTTGTCCCAGTCCGCCCCTGCTCACACACACACAACCCCACCTCCACACACACACACACTCCTGATGCCTGTCTCCTGTGGGATGGGGTGTGCTGTGACTCTGAGCCTGTTATTTCCCATGCATTATTCCGTCGCTTGGAGAGGATCACAGGTCATTCCACAGAGGAGCATGTGTGTTCACCATGCCTGTCACCTGTCCTTAGGGACCACACACACATGCGCACACACACACACACACACAGACAGACAAACCTGTATGCATTACATCACTGCACAACAGCCATGGGACTCATGACAGAATGTCTCTTCAGACAGAGACACACACATTCACACACGCAGCACGCACACACACAACCAGCTAGCTATCCTGGCTCCTCATCATTCTAGAGAGTGACCTGCCATGGGATTCATGACAGAATGTCTCTTCAGACAGAGACACACACATGCACACACGCAGCATGCACACACACAGACACACACAAACAACCAGCTAGCTATCTGGGCTCCTCATCATTCTAGAGAGTGACCTGCCATGGGATTCATAACAGATCAGACAAAGACGCACACAAAAGGAGACACACACACACACACACAACCTAGAGAGTGATCTGCTAAGTGCTAATAGATTTACAGCTGTGTGAATTATAACCTGCACAAATTACTGTCTCTGAGATCCATGTCAGTACAAATCCCAAATGACATGTACAGTCACTCTGAATAAGAGTGTTTTTTAAATGACTAAAATATAATGTAGAAAGCCAGTACGAGGGTTTGCACTCGGGCTAGAATAAAAATAATAAAATTAAGCATATTTTTGCATCTCAGCCTCCTTGGTTTTTCCTTTTCATGGTTTGAGTGTGAGTACCTTTTGAACTATACAGATATTTGTTTCTCTCATGCACCGGCCACCAAATGTCACTTGAGACAGAGACACGCACACATGGTGTGTGTGTGTGTGTTTGCATGCATGCGCCTGTGTGTCTCCTTGTGTGTCTCTCTGTGTGTGCATGTGTGTGTCTCTGTCTGAAGAGACATTTGGTGGCCGGTGCATGAGGGAAACAAATATCTGTAGAGTTCAAAAGGTACTCACACTCAAACCATGAAAAGGAAAAACCAAGGAGGCTGAGATGCAAAAATATGCTTAATTTAATTAATGCTCAAAATAATTCAAAAGGTGATTTAGCATTTTTTAGCACTTTTTGTATTATTTTAATCATGGATTCAATTAATAAACATTTTGCATCTGGGCATCCTTTTAACTCTACATTTTGATATTTAATGTAATGTGTAGAGAAATATGAACATATTAAAATGTCGCTATAAGAAAATGCAGCGGAGAGAAATAGTTAGAAAGAGGAAAGTAAGATGGTATGAGAGGTTGAGAGAGACAGAAAGATCATCATATTAAGTGGTTGCTATACGAGAAAACAGAGTGAAAGCGACAGCAGATAGTGAGTGCTCCCGTACCGCACGGCAAGCAGTACCCGAGCGCCAAGTCTAGGACCAAGAGGCTCCTCAACAGCATCTACCCCCAAGCCATAAGACTGCTGAACAATTAATAAAATCGCCACCGGACAATTTACATTTACTTTTGTATTATCTATACATAGTCACTTCACCCCCACCTACATGTACAAATTACCTCAACTAACCTGTACCCCCGCACACTGACAAGGTACCGGTGCAAGGTACCCCCTGTATATAACCTCATTATTGATATTCTTATTGTGTTACTTTTTTATTATAACTTTTTATTTTAGTCTACTTGGTAAAAAAAATCTTAACTCTTCTTGAACTGCACTGTTGGTTAAGGGCTTGTAAGTAAGCATTTCATGGTAAAGTCTACACTTGTTGTATGTGACAAAGTTTTTTTTAAATTTAGGACATGTCTGTGCTACAGCAGGGGGTAAGAGAAGATGGGAAGACAAGAGAGAGAGAGAGAGGTAAAGGGGGGTATTCGTTGTGCCCCCTGCGCCACAGACACTCAGTTTGCAATCAATTCATGTAGCTCTGCAGTAGACGCATGGAGAGACGGATAGATATAGAGAGATATTGAGAGGGGGAGAGAGAGAGGGGGTAAAATAAGAGTGAGGGACGAAGAAGGGGACAATGAAGCTATACTAACGAAAGAAAGAAAGAAAGAAAGAAAGGGACGGAGAGAGATTGGGGGGGATGGATGGATGGAGATGGAGAGGGGGAAGACAAGAGTGAGGGGAGAAGAGGAGGACAATGAAGCTATACTACTGTAACACTAAGGAAACAATGGAATGAGATTATTGTGTGTTTGAGTAGGCTATGAACACAAAAAAGTTAGCCCTGATTGGCTGATGTATATCTTAATAAACTAAGCTACAGTAGATAGACAGATGCGGTATGCAATCAATTTAGATATTTTATATTACAATGTAACAGTAGAGTTAGAGTATGTTTTGTATGAAAGCCACTATGAGCTATGTTCAATAGCATCAGTCACTCTCTAGCAGCCTTACAGTTCCAGTCTTTCAGTCCTCTCTCTCTCTTTCCCAATCTAACCCGTTCCCTCCATCCTTCTATTTCTCTCTATGTTCCCTCCATTTCATTAGAGGGGCAGACAGGAGACGCAGCTAGTAGATCTAGATGTTCTGTGTTATAGTGACAATGTCAAATTAAATCAATCAAACTGACGGGCAGTGACAAAGTGATATAAACGCATAAGAATACCTGTCTATCTCTTTGTTTCTCTCTAGCCTTTTGTGGGTACTAAGCAAAAAAAAGCCAGCACCCTGGAGTTGCTCTGGTTAGTGGTGAAACTGCTGATACAGAGGTAGAAATGTTTTCTTTTTGTGTGCAAATGTTAAACGTCTAAACGCGGCTAAAGGTGTATCACATTCACCAGGGAAAGCTTCACACCCTTGACACAATCGGAGCCCTAGAGCACTTTGCCCATGCACAAAATTAAGTGAAATTCAAGAACTACAAAAGAGCCTTAGCAGTGTATTTCACCACACTGAAAGGTTAGGAGTTTGATCCCGGCCGAATCATACCAAAGACTGTAAAAATGGGACCCAATAAATCTCTGCTTGGCACTCAGCATTAAGGAGATAGCTTGGAGGTGTACTTGTACATCAAATTGCCTTGTACAACAAGAGATAGGCTCCTATGAACTGTTCTGGCTCGCAGAAGGCAAGGCTACTTACAGAAAAAAACTCCTTGTTCCTCCAGAGGACTTACTTTGGATGACGGGGCTCGTTGCCACAAACAATGATTGTTTAATAAAAAAATAACAATAATATTTCAAGCAGGCCTATACAGCCCCACAGAGGACAAGTCATAATACCCACAACGTAGCGGTCAAACACGGAAATGGTTCCAATCTTTTTTTCATCATCCATTTTTCCACTTCAAACAATATCTGTGTTTCATGTTGATAATCTCTCTTGGACAAGGTAACTTTAATCAATATATTTTGCTCTACTTACTCTCAGATTCTAAAATGCTAATTAGCATCAAAGTAGACATCATGTAAGTGTTGTAACAAGAGCCCACGAGTGAGATCTTTGCACCCACCAGGCAAAGATGTACAGTTCTGTTATTGTTTTTTATTAACCTTCATTTAACTAGGCAGTCCGTTAAGAACACATTCTTTGTTCAACAGATTTTGAGCTTTCCAGCTCGGGGATTCGATCTAGCAACCTTTCGGTTAACTGACCCAATGCTCTAACCACAAGGCTACCTGCCACCCCTAGAAAGTTCTGTTATTGACAGCGCTATGAATGATGAAGGAGCAAATGTTCCATGGAACACATCAATGGGGTGAAAGAGGGTGGTGGGGGGGTCAGCCCTTCCCGTCACTGAGTAGCTTACAAGACGCCCCTATCACAAGAATAAATAACTCCTCTCCTTTTCCCCCTTTTATGACTGACTGTCCCCTGAAGGAGGTTATAGAGACAAAGAACAGACACTCTGTAGATCAGCAGATCAGCTTTACGATTCACATGTGCTACTGGGGATTACCAACTAGACTTTCGGGCACCGTATATGTGGATTACAAGAAAGGGGTCAGGCTATGATATTCGTTGTAACAAGAGGGAAAGGTAGTGCCAATTGCACCAGTGCCATTTAAACACGTTTCTAAAAAATGCTTCAAACTGTAGGACTCATGACATCAAATAAAACATTTTTGGTCACATGCTCCGAATACCACAGGTGTGGACCTTACTGCGAAATGATAACTTACGAGCCCTTAACGAAACAATGCAGAGTTTTTAAAAATGTAAGTAAGAAAACTGTGCTAAATAAACAAATGGATAAATTGTAACACAATAAACAAACAATAATGAGGCTTTATACAAGGGGTACCGGTACCGAGTATGTGCAGGGGTATGGGTTAGTTGAGGTAATTGAGGTAATATGTACATGTAGGTAAAGGTAAAGTAACTATGCATAGATAATAAACAGAGAGTAGCAGCAGCATATGTGAAGAGTGTGAAGGAATGTGAATGTATATATGTGTGTGTGTGTCTGTTTGTATGTGTGTCTGTGTGTTGGAGTTTCAGTGTAGTATGTGTGAGTACGTGGTTAGAGTCCAGTGAGTCCATCTAGTCTGTGGTGGAGAGTCAGTGCAAAAACATATTATAAATAATAAAATAAAATAAGGGTGTCAATGCAAAGAGTCCTGGTAGCCATTTGATTAACTGTTCATCAGTCTTATGGCTTGTGGGTAAAAGCTGTTAAGGAGCCTTTTGGTTCCAGACTTGGAGCTCCGGTACTGCTTGCTGTGCGTTAGCAGAGAGAACAGTATATGACTTGAGTGGCTGGAGTCTTTGACAATTTTTAGGGCTTTCCTATACCACTTGGTATAGAGGTCCTGAATGGTAGGAAGCTTGGCCCCAGTGATGTACTGGGACGTATGCACTACCCTCCGTACGCACTACCCTCTGTAGCGCCTTGTGGTCGGATGCCGAGCAGTTGCAACCAGTCAGTGATGCAACCAGTCAGGATGGTCTCAATGGTGCAGCTGTAAAACTTTTTGAGGATCTGAGGTTCCTTGCTAAATCTTTTCAGCCTCCTGAGGGGGAACAGGTGTTATCGTACCCTCTACACGACTGTCTTGGTGTGTTTGGACCATGATAGGTCCTTCGTGATGTGGACAACAAAGAACTTGAAGCTCTGGACCCGCTCCTTCGATGTGAATGAGGATGTGCTTGGCCCTCCTTTTGCTGTAGTCCACAATCACGCAGTCGTGGGTGAACAGGGAGTACAGGAGGGAACTATTCAGACCACTTTACTTTTTCCACATTTTGTTCCGTTGCAGCCTTATTCTAAAATGGATTGAATTGTTTGGGTTTTTTCTCAATCAATCTACACACGATACCTCATAATGACAAAGCAAAACAGGTTTTAAGAACAATTTGAAAATATATAAAAAATAAAAAACCTTTAATAATAAATTTACATACGTATTCAGACCCTTTACTCAGTACTTTGTTGAAGCACCTTTGGCAGCAATTACAGCATTGAGTTTTCTTGGGTATGACGCTACAAGCTTGGCACACCTGTATTTGGGCAGTTTCTCCCATTCTTCTCTGCAGATCCTCTCAAGATCTGTCAGGTTGGATAGGGAGCATCGCAGCAAAGCTATTTTCTGGTCACTCCACCGATATTTCAATTAGGTTCAACTCCGGGCTCTGGCTGGGCCACTCAAGGAAATTCAGAGACTTGTCCCGAAGCCACTCCTGCGTTGTTTTGGCTGTGTGCTTAGGGTCGTTGTCCTGTTGGAAGGTGAACCTTTGCCCCAGTCTGAGGTCCTGAGCGCTCTGGAGCAGGTTTTCATCAATGATCTCTCTGTACTTTGCTCCCTTCATCTTTCCCTCGATCCTGGGTAGTCTCCCAGTCCCTGCTGCTGAATCACATCCCAACAGCATGATGATGCCACCACCATGCTTCACAGTAGGAATGGTGCCAGGTCTACTCCAGAAGTGACGCTTGGCATTCAGGACAAAGAGTTCAATCTTGGTTTCATCAGATCTTGTTTCTCATGGTAGAGTCTTTAGGTGCCTTTTGGCAAACTCCAAGCGGGCTGTCATGTGCCTTTTACTTTAGTAAATTCCATCTGGCCACTCTACCATAAAGGCCTAATTGTGGAGTGCTGCAGAGATGGTTGTCCTTCTAAAAGGTTATCCCATCTGCACAGGGAACTCTGGAGCTCTGTCAGAGTGACCATTGGGTTCTTGGTCACCTCCCTGACCAAGGCCCTTGTCCCCCGATTGCTCAGTTTGGCTGGGCGGCCAGCTCTAGGAAGAGTCTTGGTGGTTCCAAATTTCTTCCATTTAACCCTCCTGCTGTGTTCCAGTCGAATTGAACCGATATTTCTCTCTGAAAAATGCAGTTCATTTAATCTGATTGTCATTAGGTTCAATGACTTTGTCCACACAGGGCATCTGAACACACAAAATAAATGTTGATGATTCTCACACAATTTTGGGTGTTTTATTTAACTTTTGTACACCTGTGGTGTTCCCGGTCAAAAATGACCGGTCATTAGAAATGAATGGGTGAGACTACAGTTAGTGCATACAATTGAATGGGCACATGCCCATTCATCAGATGGACACACTTCCTCTCCCGGACCCCCACATGCATGTGTTTTTGAGCACGCACACACCTCACTCCCTTCTTGGCTTCCATGGCACGGGAACCTTTCCTCAATAGATTCTTTCCCCCATGGGAATCACACCTGTTGGCATTCTCACAAACAATCGCAACATTGTTTCAATAATATATAGAACTTTTCTCGCAGCTCTGATATATAAAGCTTTTTTGAGGCCTTGCTCACAATTCATTCTGTGGCAGCACAATGACCAAACAATATACTGTATGTGAGGCTCTTGATGATATCTTTGACCATGACACTGTGAGGAGGAGAGAGTCCTTGTTAAACTTTGACACAAAGTAGTCTGTGATAAATAGCACAATATGTTTCATCTGAGTATTTGTTATAGTCAAAATAATCCATACATTATGCTTTTTTTACTCAAAAACGTGCTGTATGAGCTCAGGTCAATGAGGCCTACAGGGCATGAATAGCAAATAGAAGTTCAAAACGTGTAATATTCACAAGAACTGAAGTTGATAAAAAGATCTAACACAACATTAGGTGATAATATATGTATTATTATGGATTTATAATCAGCTATAAATTGGGCGGTCATTTTGGACCGGGAACACATAATTAATTCACATGAAACAAACACAACAGGAGGGGTAAGAATGATGAAGGCCACTGTCTTCTTGGGGACCTTCAATGCTGCAGACATTTTTTGGTGCCCTTCCCCAGATCTGTGCCTCGACACAATCCTGTCTCGGAGCTCTACGGACAATTCTTTCGACCTCATTTCTTGGTTTTTGGCTGACATGCACTGTCAACTGTGGGACCTTATATAGACAGGTATGTTTCTTTCCAAATCATGTCCAATCAATTGAATGTATCACTCCAATCAAGTTGTAGTATCATCTCAAGGATGATCAATGGAAACAGGATGCACCTGAGCTCAATTTCGAGTCTAAGAGAAAAGGGTCTGAATACTTACATATGTAAATAAGGTATTCCTGTTTTTAATTTAATACATTTGCAAAAATGTATAAAAACCTGTTTTCGCTTAGTCATTATGGTGTATTGTGTTTAGATTGATGAGGATTTATTTTATTTTATCCATTTTAGAATAAGGCTGTAACATAGCTAGCTAGGTAAACAATGAACCTAGCTAGTTTAAAACCACACACGTCACGTAACGCTAGCTAACGAGCCAGACGGCTAACGTTAGCTAGTTAAACAACAACGTAACAAAATGTGGAAAAAGTCAAGGGTTCTGAATACATTCCGAATGCACTGCAGGTGTTCCTTTTGTCCAGGAGGGAAAGGGCAGTGTGGAGAGCAATAGAGATTGCGTCATCTGTGGATCTTTTGGGGCGGTATGTGAATGGTCCCAGGGTTTCTGGGATGATGGTGTTGATGTGAGCATTGACAAGCATTTCAAAGTATTTCATGGCTACAGATGTTAGTGCTACGGGGCGGTAGTCATTTTGGTAGGTTACCTTGGCATTTTTGGGCAGAGGGAATATGGTTGTCTGCTTGAAACATTACTACAGACTGGTGAGGTTGAAAATGTCAGTGAAAACACAAGTCCTGGTAATCCATCTGGCCCTGCGGCCTTGTTAATGCTAACCTGTTTAACTTCTTAGGGAGCGGTGGGGCACTCCCGACACTACCCGGTGAAATGCAAGGCGCCAAATTCAAAATCCAAAAGTTGAATTACTAAACATTCATCAATATACAAGTGTTTCATAGTCATCAAAAGCTCTGCTTCTTGGCAATATCACAGCATTGTCAGATTTCAAAAAGGCTTTACGGTGAAAGCACCACATTTGATTGTTTGAGGATAGCACCCCACATATTTTTACCATTACCATAAATTCATAAGCCATCACGGTTCACAGAAAACACATTTCACAGCGAAAAACAAATCAAAAACAAAGCAGAACTTCTGCTGAGGGCTTCCCAAGTGTCCAACGAAGACAATCCATGGTTCTTTTGTTAGAAAAAGTAATGTATTATATCCATAAATCTCTGTTTGGTTGGCGCGTTATAATGAGAAAATACAGCCTCCACTCGTCCATTGAAACGTGAAGAGAACTCGTTCAACTTATACCTATAAACTTGTCCAAGAACAATCAAACATAATTGTAAATGTATCCTTAGGAACACTTTTATGTATATATAGTATAATATTTCAACCGGAATATAAACTGGGCGATAAGAAAGGAAAAAAACACAGAGCGCGCCAGCCAGGAACGCGCATTTTCTTCTATTGACATCTGTGTGGCCACTTGCTTATTCGTCTTCTTCTACAATCTAAAAGCAGCTAAAAAGAATCAAAACACTTTCTCGAGACTGTTGACATCCAGAGGAAGCAATAGGTACTGCATTCATATGCCCTTATATGGGCATTTTCATAAGGGAGGGGTTCCAAATGAGGCAATGTGTCAAAACCACTTTTTCCAGGACAGAAATCCCTCGGGTTTTCGCCTGCCATATCCATTCTGTTATACTCACAGACAAAATGTTAAAACTTTTAGAAACTTCAGAGTGTTTCCTATCCAATGGTACTAAATATGTGCATATCCTACTTTCTGGGCCTGAATGGGAGGCATTTTACTTTGGGCACGCCAGGCTCTCCAAAACTGTCACCTCGTGCGCTGCTCCCAAAGAAGTTAATAATTAAACTTTTGGATTTTGAATTTGGCGCCTTGCATTTCACCGGGTAGTGTCGGCTAGCGCCCCACCACTCCCTAAGTAGTTAAAGTCCCTGGCCACTAGGAGTGCCGCCTATGGATGAGCAAGCATCTTGCTTGCTTATGGCCTTATACAGCTCGTTAAGTGTGGTCTTAGTGCCAACATCTGTTTGTGGTGGTAAATCGACAGCTATGAAGAATATAGATGAAAGCTCTTGGTAAACAGTGTGGTCTACAGCTTATCATGAGGTACTCTATATCAGGTGAGCAAAACCTTAATACTTTCTTTATATTAGAGATTGCACACCAGCTGTTGTTGACAAAGAGTCACACACCACCTCCCCTGATCTTACCAGAGGCTGTGTTCTGTCTTGCCGTTGTATGGAAAACCCAGATAACTGTATATGTGACCGACCACCGTGATTTGGTCTTATGTAGAAACATTTTAATTGTGTTTTTTACATTGGAAAAGTCTCAGTGCTAAAAAAAGTATATCATACACTGCATTTGAGGAACAATGGGAAAATAATCCTGCTTTGAAAGTTGATAAACTTGTAACCCCACTTTCTGAGAAAATGGCCCTTGAATGTTTTGGTACACCTACTAGAGAGCTCTTTTGTCTACACCCATTCAGCATTGTTCACACCCTCTTAAGTCTTAGCCCCACCCATCTCTTTAAGGATTCACATGTGAGGTCATGTGCTAAAGGTCATGTAGTGTGGTAAAGATTAAGACTAAAAGTGGTCAAAGTAATAGCCTACAATAAGGAAAAATATTAGATGACGCTTACCCAGACACACTTGTCTAAATTTATGGGTCATTTGAAAGAAATGCTATAACCCCCAGCCACATATTTCTAAGTGGATGGGTCTCTACAGAAGGTGTAAAAAGTACAGCGAAATGGTTACTTGCATAGTAGCAATATCAAAAATACTGTAGATAGTGTAAGTTTACTGTAGGGAAAGAACAAAATAATATGTGATTCACCACCTGGATTCGGTCTTATGTAGCAAAACGTGAAATTGTGTTTTTTACATTGGATAAAAGTAGAGACGTAAGAGTTACAAAATGGTATATCATATACTGCATTTGAGGAACAATAAGAAAGTAATTCTGCTTTGAAATTAATCAACTTGTAAACTCACTTTGTGAAAATCGCCTTTGAATGTTTTGGTATCTACTGAAGAGCTCTTCTTTGTCTACACCCATTCAGCATCATTCACACCCTCTTAAGCTTTAGACCCATCCATCTCGCTTCGCTCTCGGAGCACAGACTTGACGCTCTGGCCGATGATTTGTTTACCTCTGGATAACATGAAAGCAGCCTAACCAGCTCTGCTGGCAACAATTTCATTACGTTTTTTTTGCAGATGTTTACTGACACCGGCCATATTCAACGGGTGTTGTACACACGTCACGTAACATTAGCTAATGAGCCACCCAGCTAATGTTAGCTAGTTAAACAACAATGAACAAAGTGCCAACACTGCCTAACATTAGACTCTAACTAGAAAAGCAAACAACTCTGGGCAACGAAAAATAGCGTCTGCTAGGGAGCCAGCCAGCTAACGTTAGCTAGCTAGCTAACAGTACACTTTAGCTTAAGACATATAGCTAGCTAGCTAGGTAATCAATGAACCTAGCTAGGTAAACAACGTTTAAGATCACACACGTCACGTAATGTTAGCTAACGAGCCAGCCAGCTAACTTTAGCTAGTTAAACAACAATGAACAAAGTGTCAACAATGCCAAAGTGCTGGGAGCTAACCAACCAGGTCCAATGTTAGCTAGCTAACATTAGGCTCTAATTAGTAAAGCAAATGGCTCTGGAAAACAATTAATAACGTCAGCTAGGGAGCAAGCCAGCTAACAATAGGTAGCTAGCTAACAGTACACTTTAGCTTGAAATGAAACCCCTTTCTGTCAAAATTAGAAACGTGTAATATCTGAAAATGTAGCAAACTAACGCTAGACTATCTTACCTGTATACATCATCATGCATGATGGACGTGTCTCCCTGTCAGGAATGCCATACCACGGTTGCCCTTAGTTTTAATATGTAATCCGTAGATTAAGTTAACATGTTCGAGATGGCATTTCTGGCAAAAAAAACGCATTTTGATAATAAAATATTTTTTACGTTCAAACGTCTCTCCTTTGAAGTCGTGACTTGCAACCTATGCCTAGTTCCCTGAATCGTGTCACATATACAGCATGGACAAGAACAATATCAATAACAATATCAGTGATTTCAGATGACCTGGCCTCAATAATCACCCTACCTCAACCCAATTGAGATGTATTTGGTTGAGTTAGACCACAGAGTGAAGGAGAAGCAGCCAACAAGTGTTCAGCATATGTGGGAACTCCTTCAAGACTGTTGGAAAATAATTCCTCATGAAGCTGGTTGAGAGAATGCCACAAGAGTGTAAAGCTGTCATCAAGGCAATGGGTGGCTACTGTGAAGAATATAAAATATAACATATATTTTCATTAGTTTTATGGTTACTAGGATTCCATATGTGTTATTTCATAGTTTTGATGTCTTCAATATTATTTTACAATGTAGAAATTAGTGAAAATAAAGAAAAACCCTTGAATGAATAGGTATGTCCTTTATCAGTATAAAGGAGGACATTTTACTTAAAGCAGTAATGCATCCTGATGTCTTTGCTTGCTGGTTCAGTAGGGTCCACAGGTCTGTCCTGGGCTTAGTGCTTGAGATGTGGGACAGCAATTTTCTCCACAGAAGGAAGACAGCCCGACTACACATACCTCTGGAAAACACAGAAATATTGTGATGTCAATAAAAGTAATTCCAATCATGTTGGAGCATTTTAGCATTATTATACAATAGATAGCCGTAATCACCGTCAGACACACCTGGCTAACTTGATGAGTGATCCAGTTTATTTTCCAGTGATTTTACGTTTTCCCAGTAGAACGGAGGGTAAAGGCGGATTATCCACTCGCCAACGCAGTCTCGCCAGGCATCCGGCTCTTCGAAGGCGTCTTCTCTTCATGCGAATGACAGGGATTTGGGCCTGGTCCGGGAGGAGCAGTATATCCTTCGCGTCCGACTAATGAAATAAAAAAATCCTTGTCCAGTTCGAGGTGAGTAGTCGCTGTTCTGATGTCCAGAAGCTCTTTTCGGTCATGAGAAACAATAGTGGAAGCATTATGTACAAAAAAAGTTACAAACAGCGCAAAAAAACCCACACAAAATAGCACAATTGGTCAGGAACCAGTAAAACGGAACCCATCCCCTCCAGCACCATTCTAATCATGTTGGTATAACTTGAAGCATACTGTGATATTTTTCTTCAGATTTTTCTATTTCATTAAAAATGGGTATAATGTGTATTTGCTGTAACATGAGTGTAAGTATTTAAGTCAAAGCTGTGGACACTTATGAGGAAATCTCAGATTTATCTTGTGCTGAATTCTCAGAATCAACGGGTGGTCCCGTGACACACTGTCCGGCATATCAGCAGCCTCTGCGAGTATCCCTATGATTACAGAACTTGCTAACAGACTGGCAGATCAAGTTTCTTTTTGGTGCGGCCATACCAGTTGAACAAAATGATCCACCTCCCCTTGTAAGCCAAACACCTATTGACGAGACACATCCCACTCAGACAGAAGCAATCATCCCAGAGGTAATCCTGTGGAACGCACTGTTTTCTCATTCAGGACTAAATGACTGAGTTCACAATCACTCCCGGCTGGGATCAGAGGAAGAATTCAACGAACGGAAAAGCGCTAATAGACTTTACCTTCCTGAGCTGAGAACTGAGAGAGAGAGCAATAAGTGGGTATAGCTCATTCGGCTGTGAGCTACTTCAGCCTGCTGGCCTCAGCACTACTGTTGAGAGAGACTTGGACTACAAACCTTTCCCCGGCTCCATCCCATCCTAACAGAATCCAACAGGGCAGGCAACACCGAAATACAAGTATTTTACCAATTGCATTTTTTATTTCCTCTTTCCTGTTTTTTTTTTCACCTTTATTTAACCAGGTAGGCTAGCTGAGAACAAATTCTAATTTACAACTGTGACCTGGCCAAGATAAAG
The DNA here is from genome assembly GCA_003317085.1 of Hucho hucho. Lineage (NCBI taxonomy): Eukaryota > Metazoa > Chordata > Actinopteri > Salmoniformes > Salmonidae > Hucho > Hucho hucho. The sequence continues at coordinate 366,903 of QNTS01000487.1, forward strand.
GAAAGCAGTGCGACACAATCAACAACAGAGTTACACATGGAATACACAAACATACAGTCAATAATACAATAGAAAAAGTCTATATACAGCGTGTGCAAATGAGGTAGGATAAGGAAGGTAAGGCAATAAATAGGCCATAGTGGCGAGATAATTACAATATAGCAATTAAACAGTGATAGATGTGCAGAAGATGAGTGTGCAAGTAGAGATACTGGGGTGCAAAGGAGCAAAAATAAATAACAGTATGGGGATGAGGTAGGTGGATGGGCTATTTACAGATGGGCTATGTACAGGTGCAGTGATCTGTGAGCTGCTCTGACAGCTGGTGCTTAAAGTTAGAGAGGGAGATATGAGTCTCCAGCTTCAGTGATTTTTGCAGTTCGTTCCAGTCATTGGCAGCAGAGAACTGTAAGGAAATGCGGCCAAAGGAGGAATTGGCTTTGGGGGTGACCAGTGAAATATACCTGCTGGAGCGAGTGCTATGGGTGGGTGCTGCTTTGGTGACCAGTGAGCTGAGATAAGGCGGGGCTTTACCTAGCAAAGACTTATAGATGACCTGGAGCCAGTGGGTTTGGCGACGAATATGAAGTGAGGGCCAGCCAACGAGAGCATACAGGTCGCAGTGGTGGGTAGTGTATGGGGTTTTGGTGACAAAACGGATGGCACTGTGATAGACTGCATCCAATTTACTGAGTAGAGTGTTGGAGGCTATTTTGTAAATGACATTGGCGAAGTCAAGGATCGGTAGGATAGTCAGTTTTACGAGGGTATGTTTGGCAGCATGAGTGAAGGAAGTCATTGAGTATCGTAAGACGAAAGGTCTAATTTACAAACCAATTATCAATACTGTCCCAGCAATGTCCACATTGGATGCTAACTGGTAGCCTAGTCCATGTATATTTCTGGTTGATGAGCTCTATAGTTTCACAGTTGTGAAAGCCTATGTCGATGTAGCCCTCTCACATATTCTCATTCAATGAATAAGATCATATTATTATCAATGTCCTGTGAATGTATTGTTGTGCTTGCCTAAGTTGAGTACGGAAGCTATTCCTATTGACCTGTGGAGCGTCTCACCTCAATACCTGTTTTGTATCCCATTGTGCCCTGTGTTGAAATCATATCTTTTAACTACCTCATTTTCAACTGATTTAGTTGGGTAAATAAAACATTGAATTAATTGAAGTAATTTGCCAATGACTGGGTTTTTGCAGTTCCAGAACTAACTTCTATTCAAAACGAGAATATAGCAAAATTACTGTTGATTAGAATATTGTTGATAATGGTAGTGGTTAATGATAACTATTGATAGAGTTAATTCAAGGGTTTCTCTATATCCAAACCCTAGTGGTGTCCTCTTCGATTGAATTGGATAGGATAACCATATTAATAAACAAATTCCAGTAATTGATCAGTAAATTATCTTGAATATTAATTAGCCAAAATTCATAACTCAAGATTACAAATCCATGCAAGCTCCTGCACGTCACCTCTAGCTGACACCACAGCAAACTTCCTACTAGAACACACCACCTCAGTGTAACAGTATAATTCTGGTTCATAGGCACATGTTTACTGCATACAATAAGCTATGGGATCGACAGGGGCACAGGGGACTTAAATTAGGTTACTTACATTATGACTTCAGACACTCATGAGACTTTTGTACATTTGCTGCAGCACTACAACAACTCAGCAACACAATGGTAGGGATTATCTGAGCAGGGCTTGGGTCATTGATAAGTCATTGCAGCCTTGAAATGCGTGGCAGAGTACAGGAGCCAAGACGATTTGGATGGACTCTGTCATTCCTGTAGAGCATCTAATGTGGCTTTCATACAGAACTACAAATGCCTGTCTCAAAACTCACGCCACTCACCAGGTGTACATATAAATATATGGATGAGCGATGGCCGAACGGCATAGGCAAGATGCAGTAGATAGTATAGAGTACAGTATATACATATGAGATGAGTAATGTAGGGTATGTAAACATTATATAAAGTGGCATTGTTTAACTTCTTAGGGAGCGGCTGCATAGGTGACGGTTTTGGAGAGTCTGGCGTGCCCACAGTAAAATGCATGCCACTCAGGCCCAGAAAATAGGATATGCACATAATTAGTACTATTGGAGAGGAAACACTCTGAAGTTTCTATGAGTGTTCAAATAATGTATGTGAGTATAACAGAATTGATATAGCAGGCAAAAACCAGAGGAAAATCCATCTGAATTTGCAGTTTTTTTTGTAAATGAGCATCTTCTCCATTGTGCCTATTGCATACGTCTTTATGTAGGACTGAGACTGCAGTACCTATGGCTTCCACTAGATGTCAACAGTCTATATACAAAGTCTGGGAATTCTAGGAGTGACCAGAACAGATAGGAACAGGAAATTGTCAGGCGACCACTTTTGTAAACAAGGTTGGACGCGCGCGAGATTGTGAACGCACACCACTTTATTTTTCTTTCCTATCGTTCACGTTATCGTCCGGTTGAAATATTACAGCAAATATACCCAAAAGGATACCTAAGGATACATTAAAAATGATGGATTTGTTTGTAGAAAGTGTATAGGTATAATTTGAACGTGTTCTCTTCACGGTTCAATTGGCGACTCAACGGTGGATTTTATGATCATAAAGCACCAACCAAACTGAGATTTATGGATATAATAAATGACTTTTTCTAACAAAAGAAGCATGGATTGTCTTCGTTGGACACTTGGGAAGCCCTCAGCAGAAGTTCATCAAAGGTAAGCGATTTTATATTAGCGATTTTATGCGTTTTGTGAGACCCGTGTTGGGTTATGGATTTATGCTAATGCGTAAATATTAGAGGTGCTACCCTCAAACAATCAAATGTTGTGCTTTCGCCGTAAAGCCTTTTTGAAATCTGACAACGCTGTGATATTGCCAAGAATCAGAGCTTTTGATGACTATGCAACACTTGTATATTGATGAATGTTTAATAATTCAACTTTTGGATTTTGAATTTGGCGCCTTACAGTTCACCGGGTAGTGTCGGGCCCCACCACTCCGTAAGTAGTTAAAGTGACTAGTGATACATTTATAACATCCAATTTTTAATTATTAAAGTGGCTAGAGATTTGAGTCAGTATGTTGGCAGCAGCCACTCAATGTTAGTGATGGCTGTTTAACAGTCTGATGGCCTTGAGATAGAAACAGTTTTTCAGTCTCTCGGTCCAAGCTTTGATGCACCTGTACTGACCTCGCCTTCTTGATGATAGCGGGGTGAACAGGCAGTGGCTCGGGTGGTTGTTGTCCTTGATGATCTTTTTGGCCTTCCTGTGACATCGGGTGGCGTAGGTGTCCTGTAGGGCAGGTAGTTTGCCCCAGGTGATGCATTGTGCAGACCTCAATGCCTTACGGTTGTGGGCGGAGCAGTTGCCGTACCAGGCAGTGATACAGCCTGACAGGAGGCTCTCAATTGTGCATCTGTAAAGGTTTGTGAGTGTTTTTGGTGACAAGCCAAATTTCTTCAGCCTCCTGAGGTTGAAGAGGCGCTGTTTCAGTTTGTCTGTGATGTGTACGCCGAGGAACTTAAAACTTTCCACCTTCTCCACTACTGTCTTGTCAATATTGATAGGGGGGTGCTCCCTCTGCTGTTTCCTGAAGTCCACGATAATCTCCTTTGTTTTGTTGACGTTGAGTGTGAGGTTGTTTTCCTGACACCACTCTCCGAGGGCCCTCACCTCCTCCCTGTAGGTCGTCTCGTCATTGTTGGTTATCAAGCCTACCACTGTAGTGTCGTCTGCAAACTTGATGATTGAGTTGAAGGCGTGCATGGCCAAGCAGTCATGGGTGAACAGGGAATACAGGAGAGGGCTGAGAGCGCACCCTTGTGTGTCCCCAGTGTTGAGGATCAGCGGGGTGGAGATGTTGTTTCATACCCTCACCACCTGGGGGCGGCCCGTCAGAAAATCCAGGACCCAGTTGCACAGTGCGGAGTCGAGACCCAGGGTCTCCAGCTTAATGACAAGTTTGGAGGGTACTATGGTGTTAAATGCTGAGCTGTAATCGATGAAAATCATTCTTACATAGGTATTCCTCTTATCCAGATTTGTTAGGGCAGTGTGCAGTGTGATTGCGATTGTGTCGTCTGTGGACCTATTGGGGCGGTAAGCAAATTGGAGTGGGTCTAGGGTGTCAGGTAGGGTGGAGGTGATATGATCCTTGACTAGTCTCTCAAAGCACTTCATGATGACGGAAGTGAGTGCTACGGGGCATTAGTCGTTTATCTCCGTTACCTTAGCTTTCTTGGGAACAGGAACAATGGTGGTCCTCTTGAAGCATGTGGGAACAGCAGACTGGGACAGGGATTGATTGAATATGTCCGTAAACACACCAGCCAGCTGGTCTGTGCATCCTCTGAGGACGCGGATAGGGAGGTCGTCTGGGCCGGCAGCCTTGCGACGGTTAACACGTTTAAATGTTTTACTCACGTTGGCTGCTGTGAAAGAGAGCCTGCAGGTTTTGGTAGCGGGCCGTGTCAGTGGCAGTGTATAGTCCTCAAAGCGAGCAAAGAAGTTGTTTAGTTTTTCCGGGAGCAAGACATTGGTGTCCGCGATGGGGCTGGTTTTCTTTTTGTAATCCGTGACTGCGATGCGTGAAGAAACCGGGTGGCTGTACCGACTCTGATAACGTATCCCGAGTGAGCCATGTTTCCGTGAAACAAAGAATGTTACAATCTCTGATGTCTCTCTGGAAGGCAAGCCTTGCTCGAACTTCGTGTTTTTCATTAGCGGCAGCTGTCGGCTAATCAGCCGGTTACACACAAATTTTCAGCTGGCTCCATTTTCCACTTCTTATTTTCCACTAGGCTATTTTTCATTCAACATTTGAATTTGCTAGTCCGTTGAGCCCTCTTCCGCTAGAATGTACGATATGCATCTTCTAGCAATCTGTTGATAGGATACGTGCCTGTCAGTCACAAAGCGAGCAATGACAGGGAAACGCTGTAGAGAGGTAGAGGCAAAGCGAAAGGTTTCACTCTATGGGCTTAATTATGGACCTAAGCTTGATGCCTTTGGGACAATGACTCCCATTGTTAGGGCGGGGATATGAGCATCATTATAAACAGATCTCTGGTTGCAGTCAAATTTCTTTAAATAGAGGGGAGAGAGCATTAAGCTCTTGAATTTGCACATCTCATGTAATGTAAGTGGTAACGATAAGTCAAAATCCACGACTTAGTTATTGTTTTCCGACACATTCATTTAGGCCTATTTCTTTCGCGCTTCACATATGATAGTTAGGGCCCTCACGGAATCCAGGTATTAAAATGGAATTCAAAAATATTAAAAAACAATTATTGACCTTAGTAGAGAAACAACTGAATGTATTGAAATTGAATAAATTTGCCCAAGATTATCATAAGATTTTTATTTAACATTTAACTAGGCATGTCAGTTAAGAACAAATTCTTATTTACAATGACGGCCTACCAAAAGGCAAAAGCCTCCTGCGGGGCTGGGGGCTGGGATATATCTATATTTTTTCAAATATAAAAACAGTTGAAGTCGGAAGTTTACATACACTTAGGTTGGAGTCATTAAAACTCGTTTTTCAACCTCTTGGGGCTAGGGTGCAGTGTTCGGAAGTCTGGCGTGCCATAAGTAAAATGCCTGTAACTCAGGACCAGAAGCTAGGATATGCATATAATTAGTCGTATTTGATAGAAAACACTTTGAAATTTCTGATATGATATGGCAGGCAAAATCCAGAGGAAAATCCATCCGGATAAATTGCTTTTCTGAGCTCTCATACAATTGGTATGGTGAATGCACAATGAAAAGAATAGCTCCCAGATTGCAGTACCTATGGCTTCCACTGGATGTCAACAGTCTTTAGACAAGGTTTCAGGCTTGTTCTTTAAAAAATGAATAAGTTGCTGTAGTTTGTGGGTTCCTCCTTGTGTCTGTAGTATTGTGGCGCGTGACTGAGGGCGCACTCTTTGTTATTTATCTCCGGTATTGAACATACTACATTCCGTCTTAAATGTATTGTTTATTTACATATTAGGGTACCTGAGGTTTGATTAGAAACGTTGTTTGACTTGTTTGGACAAAGTTTATCGGTAACGTTTTGGATTCTTTTGTCTGTATGTTGAACAGGTGGATTACTGAACAAAACATATAAAGAGAGACTTTATAGAACAAAACAACCATCTATTGTGTAGCTGGGACCCTTGGAATGTCAAACAGAGGAAGATCTTCAAAGGTAAGTGATTTATTTTATCGCTATTTTTGTGACACCTGTGCTGGTTTGAAATATATTTATATGCAGGAAGAATGCGGGGCGCTGTCCTCAGATAATCAAATGCTTTGCTTTTGCCGTAAAGCCTATTGTAAATCGGACAAAGCGGTTCGATAATCAAGATTCTAAGCTAAAGAATGGTGTATGACACTTGTATTTTCAAGAATGTTTAATATTACGATTTCTGTATTTTGAATTTCGCGCTCTGCAATTTCACCGGATGTTGTCGAGTTGGCACACTAGCGGGACACTGTTCCGTAAGAAGTTAACAAACTATAGTTTTGGCAAGTCGGTTAGGACATCTACTTTGTGCATGACACACAAAATGTTTCCAACAAATGTTTACATTATTTCACTTATAATTCACTGTATCACAATTCCAGTGGGTCAGAAGTTTACATACACTAAGTTGACTGTGCCTTTAAACAGCTTGGAAAATTCCAGAAAATGATGTCATGGCTTTAGAAGCTTCTGATAAGCTAATTGACATAATTTGAGTCAATTGGAGGTGTACCTGTGAATGTATTTCAAGGCATACCTTCAAACTCAGTGCCTCTTTGCTTGACATCATGGGAAAATCCAAAGAAATCAGCCAAGACCTCAGAAAATATATTATAGACCTCCACAAGCCTGGTTCATTCTTGGAAGCAATTTCCAAACGCCTGAAGGGACCAAGTTCGTCTGTACAAACAATAGTACGGGTACAAAAGTATCTTTATCCACAGTAAAACGAGTCCTATATCAACATAACCTGAAAGGCCGCTCAGCAAGGAAGAAGCCACTGCTCCAAAACCGTCATAAAAAAGCCAGACTACAGTTTGCAACTGCACATGGGGACAAAGATTGTACTTTTTGGAGAAATGTCCTCTGGTCTGATGAAACAAAAATAGAACTGTTTGGCTATAACGAACAACTTTGTGTTTGGAGAAAAAAGGGGGAAGCTCGAAAACCGAAGAACACCATCCCAACCGTGAAGCACGGGGTGGCAGCATCATGTTGTGGGAGTGCTTTGATGCAGGAGGAACTGGTGCACTTCCCAAAATAGATGGCATCATGAGGATGGAAAATTATCTGGATAAATTGAAGCAACATCTCAAGACATCAGTCAGGAAGTTAAAGCTTGGTCGCAAATGGGTCTTCCAAATGGACAATAACCCCAAGCATACTTGTGGCAAAATGGCTTAAGGACAACAAAGTCAAGGTATTGGAGTGGCCATCACAAAGTCCTGACCTCAATCCTATAGAAAATGTGTGGGCAGAACTGAAAAAGCGTGTGCGAGCAAGGAGGCCTACAAACCTGACTCAGTTACACCAGCTCTGTCAGGAGGAATGGGCCAAAAATCACCCAACTTATTGTGGGAAACTTGTGAAAGGTTTTTTTCCTTTCCTATCGTCAAGTTTATAATCCGGTTGAAATATTATAGTAAATATACATAAAAGTGTTCCTAAGGATACATTATCAATGATGTTTGATTGTTCTTGGACAAGTGTATAGGTATAGGTTGAACACGTTCTTCAAAAGGTAAGGGATTTGTTTTCGCTGTGAAATGTGTTTTGTGTGAACCACGATGGTTTATGAATTTATGCTAAAGGAAAAAAATATTGGAGGTGCTACCCTCAAACAATCAAATGTTGTGCTTTCGCCATAAAGCCTTTTTGAAATCTGACAACGCTGTGATATTGCCAGGAAGCAGAGCTTTTGATGACTATGCAACACTTGTATATTGATGAATGTTTAATAATTCAACTTTTGGATTTTGAATTTGGTGCCTTGCATTTCAACGGGTAGTGTCGGGAGTGGGGCGCTAGCGCCTCACCACTCCGTAAGTAGTTAACAACGCATGGTGTAATCATAACAATATATAGGAACTCAAGTCCTTCTGCTCACCCTACCTAGAATTCCTTACAATCAATTGCCGGCCATTTTAACTACCAAGAGAATTCTCGTCAGTTAAAGTCACAGCTGTGTACATTCCCCCTCAAGCAGACACCAAGACGGCCATCAAGGAACTTCACTGGACTATATGCAAACTGAAAACCATATATCCTGAGGCTGCATTTGTTGTAGCTGGGGATTTTAACAAAGCAAATTTGAGAACAAGGCTACCTAAAATCTACCAGCATACTAATTGCGCTACGCACATGCGCAAGACCCTCGACCACTGCTACTCTATCTTCTGTGATGCATACAAAGCCCTCCCCAGACCTCCCTTCGGCAAATCAGACCACAAAGCCATCTTGCTCCTACCGTCCTATAGGCAGAAACTCAAACAGGATGTACCAGTGACGAGAAACATTCAAAGCTGGTCAAACCAATCGGAAGCCATGCTTCAAGATTGTTTTGATCACGCGGACTGGAATATGTTCCGGTCAGCCTCAGTGAACAACATCGACCTATACGCTGACTCGGTTAGTACATTTATAAAGAAGTGCATTGGAGGTGTTGTACACACTGTGACTATTAAAACCTACCCTAACCATAAACCGTGGATAGATGACACCATTCGCGCAAAACTGAAAACGCAAACCATCACATTTAACCATGGAATGAGGCCTGGGAACATGACTGAATATAAACAGTGTAGTTATTCCCTCAACAAGGCAATCAAACAAGCGAAATGCCAGTACAGGTACAAGGTGGAGTCACAATTCAACGGCTCAGACACGAGACGTATGTGGCAGGGTCTACAGGAAAACATGGACTACAAAAAGAAAACCAGCCACGTCACGGACACAGACGTCACGCTTCCAGACAAACTGAACACCTTCTTTGCACATTTTGAGAATAGTACAGTGCCACCATCGGGGCCCGCTAACAAGGACTTCACCCGCCCCCCCTTCTCCGTGGCTGACGTGAGTAAAAGATTTAAACGTGTTAACCCTCGCAATGCTGCCGGCCCAGACGGCATACCTAGCTGCTTCCTCAAAGCATGCGCAGACCTGCTGGCTGGTGTGTTTACGTACATATTCAATTGCTCCCTATCCCAGTCTGTTGTCCGCACATGCATCAAGATGGCTACCATTGTTCCTGTACCCAAGAAGGCAAAGATAATTTAACTAAATGACTACTGCCCCGGGAGCACTCACTTCTGTCATCATGAAGTGCTTTGAGAGACTAGTCAAGGATCATATCACCTCCAGCTTACCGGCCACCCATGACCAACTTCTGTTTGCATACCGGCCCAACAGGTCCCAGATGACGCATCACACTGCACACTACCCTATCCCATCTGGACAAAAGGAAAACCTATGTAAGAATGCTGTTCATTGACTATACAGTGAGGGGAAAAAAGTATTTGATCCCCTGCTGATTTTGTACGTTTGCCCACTGACAAAGAAATGATCAGTCTATAATTTTAATGGTAGGTTTATTTGAACAGTGAGAGACAGAATAACAACAAAAAAATCCAGAAAAACGCATGTGAAAAATGTTATAAATTGATTTGCATTTTAATGAGGGAAATAAGTATTTGACCCCCTCTCAATCAGAAAGATTTCTGGCTCCCAGGTGTCTTTTATACAGGTAACGAGCTGAGATTAGGAGCACACTCTTAAAGGGAGTGCTCCTAATCTCAGTTTGTTACCTGTATAAAAGACACCTGTCCACAGAAGCAATCAATCAATCAGATTCCAAACTCTCCACCATGGCCAAGACCAAAGAGCTCCCCAAGGATGTCAGGGACAAGATTGTAGACCTACACAAGGCTGGAATGGGCTACAAGACCATCGCCAAGCAGCTTGGTGAGAAGGTGACAACAGTTGGTGCGATTATTCGCAAATGGAAGAAACACAAAAGAACTGTCAATCTCCCTCGGCCTGGGGCTCCATGCAAGATCTCACCTCGTGGAGTTGCAATGATCATGAGAACGGTGAGGAATCAGCCCAGAACTACACGGGAGGATCTTGTCAATGATCTCAAGGCAGCTGGGACCATAGTCACCAAGAAAACAATTGGTAACACACTACGCCGTGAAGGACTGAAATCCTGCAGCGCCCGCAAGGTCCCCCTGCTCAAGAAAGCACATATACATGCCCGTCTGAAGTTTGCCAATGAACATCTGAATGATTCAGAGGACAACTGGGTGAAAGTGTTGTGGTCAGATGAGACCAAAATGGAGCTCTTTGGCATCAACTCAACTCGCCGTGTTTGGAGGAGGAGGAATGCTGCCTATGACCCCAAGAACACCATCCCCACCGTCAAACATGGAGGTGGAAACATTATGCTTTGGGGGTGTTTTTCTGCTAAGGGGACAGGACAACTTCACCGCATCAAAGGGACGATGGACGGGGCCATGTACCGTCAAATCTTGGGTGAGAACCTCCTTCCCNCTATCCCATCTGGACAAAAGGAAAACCTATGTAAGAATGCTGTTCATTGACTATACAGTGAGGGGAAAAAAGTATTTGATCCCCTGCTGATTTTGTACGTTTGCCCACTGACAAAGAAATGATCAGTCTATAATTTTAATGGTAGGTTTATTTGAACAGTGAGAGACAGAATAACAACAAAAAAATCCAGAAAAACGCATGTGAAAAATGTTATAAATTGATTTGCATTTTAATGAGGGAAATAAGTATTTGACCCCTCTGCAAAACATGACTTAGTACTTCGTGGCAAAATCCTTGTTGGCAATCACAGAGGTCAGACGGTTCTTGTAGTTGGCCACCAGGTTTGCACACATCTCAGGAGGGATTTTGTCCCACTCCTCTTTGCAGATCTTCTCCAAGTCATTAAGGTTTCGAGGCTGACATTTGGCAACTCGAACCTTCAGCTCCCTCCACAGATTTTCTATGGGATTAAGGTCTGGAGACTGGCTAAGCCACTCCAGGACCTTAATGTGCTTCTTCTTGAGCCACTCCTTTGTTGCCTTGGCCGTGTGTTTTGGGTTATTGTCATGCTGGAATACCCATCCACGACCCATTTTCAATGCCCTGGCTGAGGGAAGTTGAGTTGATTCCATAGTTGAGTTGAGTTGATTCCAAAGAGCTCCATTTTGGTCTCATCTGACCACAACACTTTCACCCAGATGTCCTCTGAATCATTCAGATGTTCATTGGCAAACTTCAGACGGGCATGTATATGTGCTTTCTTGAGCAGGGGGACCTTGCGGGCGCTGCAGGATTTCAGTCCTTCACGGCGTAGTGTGTTACCAATTGTTTTCTTGGTGACTATGGTCCCAGCTGCCTTGAGATCATTGACAAGATCCTCCCGTGTAGTTCTGGGCTGATTCCTCACCGTTCTCATGATCATTACAACTCCACGAGGTGACATCTTGCATGGAGCCCCAGGCCAAGGGAGATTGACAGTTCTTTTGTGTTTCTTCCATTTGCAAATAATCGCACCAACTGTTGTCACCTTCTCACCAAGCTGCTTGGCGATGGTCTTGTAGCCCATTCCAGCCTTGTGTAGGTCTACAATCTTGTCCCTGACATCCTTGGGGAGCTCTTTGGTCTTGGCCATGGTGGAGAGTTTGGAATCTGATTGATTGATTGCTTCTGTGGACAGGTGTCTTTTATACAGGTAACAAACTGAGATTAGGAGCACTCCCTTTAAGAGTGTGCTCCTAATCTCAGCTCGTTACCTTTATAAAAGACACCTGGGAGCAAGAAATCTTTCTTATTGAGAGGGGGTCAAATACTTATTTCCCTCATTAAAATGCAAATAAATTTATAACATTTTTCACATAAGTTTTTCTGGATTTGTTTGTTGTTATTCTGTCTCTCACTGTTCAAATAAACCTACCATTAAAATTATAGACTGATCATTTCTTTGTCAGTGGGCAAACGTACAAAATCAGCAGGGGATCAAATACTTTTTTCCCTCACTTTAGCTCAGCATTCAACACCATAGTACCTTCCAAGCTCATCATCAAGCTGGAGGCTATGTTTCAACTTATTTTCTTACAAGTTGTCACTACTTCAGCCGAAGTTGGTCCCTCTCCTTGCTCGGGTGGCTTTTGGCGGTCGAAGTCACCGGTCTTCTTGCTACCGTCAATCTACTTTTCATTTTCTATGTTTTTTTGTCTTCATTATACACACCTGGTTCCTATCCCATAATTACATATTCCTTATTTAACCCTCTGTTCCCCTCATGTTTTTGTGCGTGATTGTTTTTGTGCGTGATTGTTCGGTATTTACGGCTGGTTATCTCGCCCGTTTGTTTAATAGGGCACGTTGGATTTGTTATTTCTTTTTTCTCGTATTTTATTAAATACGTTGTTCACCTGGTCCCAGCGGGATTCAGCTCGCGCTCCCGAGGGAGTATGATGGGATGGCTTCCGGATGCCAGGGGTTCCTACTACAGCTGGAACTCTACCTGGCGACCATCCACCCGGCTCCTTCGGGACGTGAGAGCGTGTCCGCCCTCGTCTCCTGCCTCTCAGGCAAAGCGGAGGGTGAACGTCTGTTCCATCTGAGGCAGGGGACGAGGAGCGCGCAGGATTTCTCTTTGGACTTCCGGACCCTGGCCGCCAGCGCGGGATGGAACAACAGGGCCCTGATCAATCATTACAGGTGCAGTCTGCGCGAGGACGTCCGTCGGGAGTTGCCCTGGCGAGACACTACCCTCACACTGGACCAGCTGGTGGACCTGTCCATCCGACTGGACAACCTGCTGGCCACCCGCAGACGTCCAGATCGGGGACTGTCAGGAAAATAAAATTGACGACCTACAAGGAAGATTCAACTACCGACGGGACATTAAAAACTGTAATATCTTATGCTTCATGGAGTCGTGGCTGAACAACGACATTATCAACATACAGCTGGCTGGTTATACGCTGTATCGGCAGGATAGAACAGCAGCATCTGGTAAGACAAGGGGGGGCGGACTATGCATATATGTAAACAACAGCTGGTGTACGATATCTAAGGAAGTCTCAAGGTTTTGCTCACCTGAGGTAGAGCATCTCATGATAAGCTGTAGACCACACTATCTACCTAGACTGTTGTCATCTATATTTTTCGTAACTGTCTACATACCACAAGAGACCGATGCTGGCACCAAGGCCGCACTCAATGAGCTGTATTCCACCATAAGCAAACAAGAAAACGCTCATCCAGAGGCGGCGCAGGGAAATGTGTGGGGAACCAGTGGGGAAAAAAACTCTAAACCACCTTTATTCCACACACAGAAACGAGTACAAAGCTCTCCCTCGCCCTCCATTTGGCAAATCTGACCATAATTCTTAGCTTCCTGCCATCCAGTAACTCTATACCAGGCGGTGTCAGAGGAAGGCCCTAAAAATTGTCAAAGACTCCAGCCACCCTAGTCATAGACTGTTCTCTCTGCTACCGCACGGCAAGCGGTATCGGAGCGCCAAGTCTAAGTCCAAGAGGCTTCTAAACAGCTTCTACCCCCAAGCCATAAGACTCCCCCCCCCTTTTACGCCGCTGCTACTCTCTGTTATTATCTATGCATAGTCACTTTAATAACTCTACCTACATGTACATATTACCTCAATTACCTTGACTAACCGGTGCCCCCGCACATTAACTCTGTACCGGTACCCCCCTGTATATAGTCTCACTATTGTTATTTTACCGCTGCTCTTTAACTACTTGTTACTTTTATTTCTTATTCTCATTAGATTTTTTTAAACTGCATTGTTGGTTAGGGGCTTGTAAGTAAGCATTTTACTGTAAGGTCTACACCTGTTGTATTTGGCACATGTGACTAATAACATTTAATTTTATTTGACATTGATGTACCGTATGGACATGGACAATTGTGTTTTTTACCACCAAATGGGATGACGCAGAAAAGACACAGCCACTAAACAGCTGATTGATTGGAATGACAACATCTGGGGACATTTGCGGCAAACATTTGTCAACGTTTGGATTTATAATTGAGTGAATAAATATCAGTTCCTCGCTTTAATTGGACAGAGTGGTTGTTTAGTGTTTGTCACGTCTGATGCAAGTTTGTCACGTACAATGATGATGGAGATTATGATGTTGGTGGCAATATGGCACCGATGGAGAACGGCGACAACTTAGGTGTTCCAAACCATCTTTGCTATATTATGCAACTTTTCATGTGTTTTTTTTAAACTTTTTTGTATAGAAGTTCATACTATTGTCACATATGACCACACATTGATCTGGTACTGGTACCCCCTGTATATAGCTCAATTCTTGTGTATATTATTCCTCTTGTGTAGCTATTTTTCTTTTTATTATAATTATAACTGCATCGTTGGTAAGGGCTCTTAAGCAAGCATTTCATGGTAAAGTCTACACCCATTGTATTCGGTGCATGTGACAAATACAATTTGATTTGATTTGTGTGTGTGTGTGTGTGTGTGTGGAACCTGATAATGGATGGGCAGGAGGTTGCTATGACGTGAAAAGGTTAACACAAACTAAATGAAACTGAACAGTAGTCGTGACAATAGAGGGAGTTACACAGCCCTGATTACATTCACCAACACCAGCTAAAATTATCGCATGTTTCCACTCTCCCATACAGTGAAGTAAGTAGGTCATGGTCCGTGTCCAAAATCTGTCTTGCCTACTACTTACTAAAGCTACATACTGTGTACTAATCATACTAAATACTATTTATAATGTACTGCTTAGTATAAATGTATGGAGTAAAAAACAAATATTGACATACATAGGCTCACCCATACTGAGAATGCATCATCTAATGCGCAATTGCCTTGTTTCCCGCCATTCATTCATTTTTGTACAGCCCGTCCACTTATCTGATTATCAGCTGTTGTCAAACATATGTGGGTCTGAAAATACACTTTTCTTCCTCAATAGTGTGCTACGAATTCTATTAGAGGAAAAGCTGAAATGAGTATGACATCCTGGAATTTAAAGTATACTACATTTTAGAAATTTCACATATTATAAAACGTTCAATTTTTGCATACCAAATCAGCCTTCTATTTAGGTAGCAAAGTACTGGTATTGTAGGAACGTAAAGGTGAATCACACCTCAAGAGAAATTCAGCATTCACTGTGATCAAGACCAGAGAGACAGAGAGTGAGGCTATGGGAATTGGGAAAAACCCTGAAGAAGGCTAAGAGCTAAAACAAGTTGGTTTTATCAATAAAAAATTGTGCCCTCCAAGAGTTACCTCTTCACTTAAATTGGGAACTCACGGTAAGCACCAGACATTCAGGAATTATGAAAAAAATTGTAGGCTGATAGAGAAAAAACTGTACATCCAGAATACCAGAACTGGTGGGAAAGACTCTTTAGTTTTCTGTTCGCTCTCGTACCACCCATGGTTCACCAAATGTCTTCTGTCACCAAAGGGCACCTTGTGAAACTGATGTGGTTTGCTGTAGGGTGAATGGAAAATGGCTGCAAAATATTATCTCTTCATTTCTTTTTGTCTTTAGACTTGAATAACAGAATAATATTCTAATCAGTCAAAGATCATAAATACAGTGCAGAGGAAGGAAGAAGACGCACACACGCCCGCAGGCACGCACGCACACATACACAATACAGTGAGAGAGAAAACTATCCGCACCGTCAAAGAGATTGACATGTTGCACAATGGCTTTCCATGTTAGCCAAACCTTGTCAGAATTCAAAATTCTGTATGTGAGTTTGAGAGAGAAGGAGAAAGCACGAGAGAGAGAAACTGACAGACAGAGAAAGAGAGAGAGAGAGAGCACGAGGGAGCAAAAGAAAGAAAAAGGGGGAAGCCGAGGTGGACTTGAAAGAAACTGAGAGAGAGACGAATGACAGGTTGATTTATTCAAAGAGTGAGGAGTGGGGTGAATAAAACTTTAATGGCTTTTGGGAGTGCAAGATGTTTCTTTCTCCCTTCAGTCTTTCCTCTCTCTCACTGAATCTCTCCATTGCCATTCTCTCTCTCTCCAACAAGCTCTCACAATCTCACTGCAGAATCAGACGTCCAAACCCTTCTCCATAAATGTCCAAACAGTTAAGTTAAGGGTTAAGGTTTGGGATAAAACAATATACAGCACGATATACAGAAGCTATAATGATAACGTAATAAGGCACTTACTTTGATAAAAATTTAACGAGTGCCTGGCACTGGGATTGAAGACGAGTCCCTCAGAGCCGGAGCTCGCGGGTTACGCCCAACTGCCCTCCCTGTCCACGACGCCCTTGCAAAACCCAAGCCTACTTGATGGTAATAGCGCACACCGTTGTCCCTAGTGGTCAGTTTTGAAGTCATCTCCTGACGACCTGCTTACCTGGACGGACGTCAAATTTTGCAGTGGATCTTGAGCGATCCCTCTGCTCTCTCATCGACAGAGGAGTTTCCACACCCGCACGACACATGCACACGCCATTGCCACACCTAAATCAAGGTGCTCTTCATGCTCAGTGGGATAAAGTAAACGGTGGAGATAAAGCGAGTGAGAAGGTGATTTACCTTCACGACTGGCAGCATACACACACACACATAGACACTTCTGAGTCTATACTTTACCTTCACGACTTGCAGCATACGTGATGGACAGACACAAACACAGTTTGGACAACCCCTTGGACTGGAAACAATGTACGAGCAGTAAACTATTACTATAGTGCAACAATGGTAGGCTTTTACATAATTCACTCAAAAAGCCATTTTTGTCTGAAAGGACTACTTAGGGACTGACTGAAATGAACACAGAAACAGTCACGGATGGATACAAACGACAATACACACACACGTGCACAAAAGCATACACAAGTACATACACAAGCACAAAAAAGTTAACTGTAATCGTAATGAAGGAATTCATTCAATTCATTCAGGGGAGATGGAGAATTTCACATAATTTTACTGTAATTCAATGGGATTGGTACAAGCAGGTTGGCTGGTAATGTGTTTACAGATTACAGCATATCAATTAACATTTGGTGTTTTATATGATTTGCACTTCTAGAGTTATTAAAGGCCCAGTGCACTCAAAAGTTTGATTTTATATATATTTCCACACTATCAGATTGGAATAATACAGTGAAACTGTGAAAATTATTACAATACCCTTTTAGCATAATAGCTGTTTGACAGCAACACTGTAAGGGACGTCATCAATATTTAGAACATACGGGTTAAAAGGCTATTAGGTGCATGTGATTGTTGTTTCTGGCTCATTAACATATTTTGAGGCATGCCTTGTAAGAGGAAATATTTGTTGCACCTGTGATTGAGCTTGCTGTACCAATTTATCTCATATGTAGTTATAGTGCCCCATCAATTTAAAAAGTATAGAAGACAGATTTAATATATACAATATTCTATTCTACTGTATTTTAGTCAATGCCACTCTGACATTGCTTGTCCTAATATGTACAGTTGAAGTCAGAAGTTTACATACACTTAGGTTGGAGTCATTAAAACTCATTTTTCAATCACTCCACAATATTCTTGTTAACAAACTATAGTTTTGGCAAGTCGGTTAGGACATCTACTTTGTGCATGACACAAGTAATTTTTCCAACAATTGTTTACAGACAGATTATTTCACTTATAATTCACTGTATCACAATTACAGTGGGTCAGAAGTTTACATACACTAACTTGACTGTGCCTTTAAACAGCTTGATATTTCCAGAAAATGATGTCATAGCTTTAGAAGCTTCTGATAGGCTAATTGACATATTTTGAGTCAATTGGAAGTGCACATATGGGTGTATTTCAAGGCCTACCTTCAAACTCAGTGCCTCTTTGCTTGACATCATGGGAAAATCAAAAGAAATCAGCCAAGACCTCAGAAAACAAATTGTAGACCTCCACAACTCTGGTTCATCCTTGGGAGCAATTTCCAAATGCCTAAAGGTACCACGTTCATCTGTACAAACAATAGTACGCAAATATAAACACCATGAGACCATGCAGCCGTCATACCGCTCAGTAAGGATCTCTGTCTCCTAGAGACGAACGTACTTTGGTGCGAAAAGTGCAAATCAATCCCAGAAAACAGCAAAGGCCCTTGTGAAGAAGCTGGGGGAAACAGTTACAAGTATCTATATCCACAGTAAAACGAGTCCTATATCGACATAACCTGAAAGGCCGCTCAGCAAGGAAGAAGCCACTGCTCCAAAACCGCCATAAAAAAAGCCAGACTACGGTTTGTAACTGCACATGGGGACAAAGATCGTACTTTTTGGAGAAATATCCTCTCATCTGATTAAACAAAAATAGAACGGACCATCGTTATGTTTGGAGGAAAAAGGGGGAGGCTTGCAAGCCGAAGAACACCATCCCAACCGTGAAGCACGGGGGTGGCACCATCATGTTGTGGGGGTGCTTTGCTGCAGGAGTGACTGGTGCAGTTCACAAAATAGATGGCATCATGAGGGAGGAAAATTATGTGGATATATTGAAGCAACATCTCAAGACATCAGTCAGGAAGTTAAAGCTTGGTCGCAAATGGGTCTTCCAAATGGACAATGACCCCAAGCATGTTTCCAAAGTTGTGGCAAAATGGCTTAAGGACAACAAAGTCAAGGTATTGGAGTGGCCGTCACAAAGCCCTGAACTCAATTCCATAGAACATTTGTTGGCAGAACTGAAAAGGGGTGTGAGAGCAAGGAGGCCTACAAACCTGTCTCAGTTACACCAGCTCTGTCAGGAGGAATGGGCCAAAATTCACCCAACTTATTGTGGGAAGCTTGTGGAAGGCTACCCGAAACATTTGACCCAATTAAACAATTTAAAGGCAATGCTACCAAATACTAATTGAGTGTATGTAAACTTCTGACCCACTGGGAATGTGATGAAAGAAGTAAATGCTGAAATAAATCATTCTCTCCACTATTATTCTGACATTTCACATTCTTAAAATAAAGTGGTGATCCTAACTGACCTAAGACAGGGAATTTTTACTAGGTTTAAATGTCAGGAATTGTGAAAAACTGAGTTTAAATGTATTTGGCTAAGGTGTATATAAACTTCTGACTTCAACTGTACATTTCTTTACTCCATTCTTTGACATTTAGATTTGAGTGTATTGTTGTGAATTGTTAGATATTACTGCACAACTATTTCACTACACCCCAATAAGAACTACTAAACACGTGTATGTGAACAATAATATGACCAATAATAAAAACAACTGTTTTGCATTGGTATACAGTAGTTTCAACAGCACCCTCTTTGGTAGCATCATGGTGTAGCCACATCATCACTCCCGACAGACACAAGCAAAAAGTCTTTACATAAATGTTGCAGCAGCTTAGGCTACACCTAAACATTAGCAATCAGTCTGATCAACTATAGGCTACTAAGAACAGCAGATGCATACAGCCTATGCGCCCTGTCCATACAAATTGGTATAGTTTTGTATTTATAGTCCATTTGGTTGTATCAGGTGAAAATGTGGATGTGATCAAATGTGGTTAATATTTCAACTCGGGCTGCCTAGAACTTTTCAATATATTTTAAACTGGAATTAATCAATCAACACAATAGTGATGACATAGACTGTGAGGTAATTATTAATTAGGCATATAGTTTGCATAGGCCTACATGATGCAAACATGCATAAAGAAACCTCAGCCCTG
This sequence comes from Hucho hucho, assembly GCA_003317085.1. Taxonomy (NCBI): domain Eukaryota; kingdom Metazoa; phylum Chordata; class Actinopteri; order Salmoniformes; family Salmonidae; genus Hucho; species Hucho hucho. The sequence continues at coordinate 386,674 of QNTS01000487.1, forward strand.
TAAGTTCTATTGTCCATCAGTTGTAGTCTCTGTGTAGAGGAAACCCCCCCTGTTAGTCTGGGTTTTCATCCGGGTTTTCATCTTCCCCAGGGCCAGGAGTTTTGTAAAACCATGTGACCTGATTAGAAAAACTGGTCCCATCCTGGCCTATATAAAATATTTTTACAACTGATTAATCACTATCATACCCTATAGGGTCCAGAGTTTTACCAGGTTAGGTTTCCAGAATAGGAAAAACTGTTGGACCCAGGAAAAAAACCTGTGGTGCCACCAGTCTGCTCACAGTTGACAGTTATCGGCAGGTATGTGGATGATCAGGACTACTTTGATGTGTCAAGTGAGCGAGATGCACAGTCTGTGTTTGACTTTGTGAATTCTGAGATTTATGAGTTTAACTTCATAGAGAAACCTTTTGCCCAAACCACCTATGATGGCGCTGCTGTAATGGAATGTATCTGCTATTTGTATTTACAGCTACGTCCCTTCTTGTTCCCAGTTTAAGGGGTGATGACCACTCAACTCCAATAACAGTGTCAACTCTCTCCTGACATGAACTGAAGCCATGTCTCATACCATGTGCCCTCTCATTGACTTGAACATTGAATATTTCCTCTCCAAGCACTGTAAGGAGCCCTGTCCATTTTCTCTCATTACCGTATGTAGAGTCAGTCACATACATAAATACAATCACATTATTACAGATCAATGTGATTTTAATCCTTGCTTGGACTAACTAATTCTTAGCTCTTCCTTAGCTCTTTTTTTGTTGTCTTCCAATTCAAATCCAGTCCTGCCCTGTGTGTGTGTGTGTGGGGGGGGGGGTACCATATGGTAGATGCAGAGGGAGTGTTTGATTTTATATTGATTTTATATTGTATTGACTGCTTTCCATTCAACCTCCCTCCTCCTCCCTTCTCTCTCATCTATTCTCTCTCTCTCGCTCTCTCTCTCTCTCTCTCTCTCATAAGTGGTTGTGCATCAGTAGTTTTTCCCTTATTGAATGGCATGAAATTAATTGTAATACTTGAATGTTTCTCTCTGCCGTGAAGAATTTTAGCATAAGCATAATACAGCATAAGTATAATACATAAAGGTAGAATTTATAGTCCAATATTTAGATGTGCTTTGGGGAAGGGGGGATTGGGGGACAAGTGTTTACATTGTGCAGTATTTATAAATCATAATAAGAGTTTGGTTGCAGCAGTTGTGATGTATGTGTATCATGTGTGTGTGTCTGTGTATTTGGACAGTACCCGGGGTGGCATGCCGAATTTATTCAGCTGTCTTAGGCGCCATCTTGACAAGAGTGATGGTGTTGTTGGTCCATAATCATTTCGCTACACTCGCATTAACATCTGCTAACCATGTGTATGTGACCAATAAAATTTGCTTTGATTTGATGTCAAGTCCTCGGTGATGTAGGAGGATCTTAAAACTGCTGACTCTCTCTACTGCAGTCTCGTTGATGTGGATTGGGGCATGTTCCTTCCTCTGCTTCCTGAATTCAACTTTTGTCTTGCTGACGTTGATGGACAACCACAATACCAGTTTATACTTACCTCCTCCCTATAGGCTGACTCGTCGTTGTTGGTTATCAGGCCTAAAACCGTGGTGTCGTCAGCAAACTGTGGGTGTGTTTGTGTGTGTGTGTGTGTGTGTGTGTGTGTGTGTGTGT
>QNTS01000487.1:389889-440943 GCA_003317085.1 Hucho hucho
GTGACGGGAGCTCTTTTTCAGTTGCACGTTTTTGGGCGCACGTTTGGCTGAGCGGTCCACTTTATTTGACTTATATAACGTTTAGGTGACCATCCAAGTGAAAGATTATCACTTTTATTCATAAAAGATAAGCTAAGGATGCATTTTAATTGGTTTTTGTTTTGTTGAGGGAAAGTTTATAGGTTTAGATGAACGCGTTCTCTTCACATCGGATTTTCTGAACACAAGGCGCCAACCAAACAGAGATTTATGGATATAATTAATGACTTTTTATAACCAAATACCCATGGATTGTCTTCGTTGGACACTTAGGAAGCCCTCTGCAGAAGTTCTACAAAAGGTAAGGCACAGGTTTTCCCTGTGAAATGCATTTTCTATCGACCGCGCTGGCTAAAGATTTCATGGTTATGGAAAATATTGAAGGTGCTACCCTCAAACAATCAAATGTAGTGCTTTCGCCGTAAAGCCTTTTTGAAATCCGACAACGCTGTGATATTGCCAAGAAGCTTTTGATGAGTATGAAACACTTGTATATTGGTGCATGTTTAATAATTCAACTTTTGGATTTTGCCTTGCATTTCACCTGGTAGTGTCGGGAGTGGGGCGCTAGCGCCCCAAATCACCTTGATTCTGCCTAAGAGGTTAACACAGGTGTGAGTGTTGACGAGGACAAGGCTGGAGATCACTCTGTCATGCTGATTGAGTTCGAATAACAGACTGGAAGCTTCAAAAGGAGGGTGGTGCTTGGGATCATTGTTCTTCCTATGTCAACCATGGTTACCTGCAAGGAAACACGTGCCGTCATCATTGCTTTGCACAAAAAGGGCTTCACAGGCAAGGATATTGCTGCCAGTAAGATTGCACCTAAATCAACCATTTCTCAGATCATTAAGAACTTCAAGGAAAGCGGTTAAATTGTTGTGAAGAAGGCTTCAGGGCGCCCAAGAAAGTCCAGCAAGCGCCAGAACCGTCTCCTAAAGTTGATTCAGCTGCGGGATTGGGGCACCACCAGTACAGAGCTTGCTCAGGAATGGCAGCAGGCAGGTGTGAGTGCATCTGCACGCACAGTGAGGCGAAGACTTTGGAGGATGGCCTGGTGTCAAGAAGGGTAGCAAAGAAGCCACTTCTCTCCAGGAAAAACATCAGGGACAGACTGATATTCTGCAAAAGGTACAGGGATTGGACTGCTGAGGACTGGGGTAAAGTAATTTTCTCTGATGAATCCCTCACAATTTTCTCTGATGAATCCCTCACAATTATGCTTAAGAACACAGCCATGAATAAAGAATGGTACCAACACATCCTCCGAGAGCAACTTCTCCCAACCATCCAGGAACAGTTTGGTGACAAACAATGCCTTTTCCAGCATGATGGAGCACCTTGCCATAAGGCAAAGTGATAACTAAGTGGCTCTGGGAACAAAACATCAATATTTTGGGTCCATGGCCAGGAAACTCCCCAGACCTTAATCCCATTGAGAACTTGTGGTCAATCCTCAAGAGGCGGGTGGACAAATAAAAACCCACAAATTCTGACAAACTCCAAGCATTGATTACGCAAGAATAGGCTGCTATCAGTCAGGATGTGGCCCAGAAGTTAATTGACAGCATGCCAGGGCGGAATTCAGAGGTCTTGAAAAAGAAGGGTCAACACTGCAAATATCTTGACTCTTTGCGTCAATTTCATGTAATTGTCAATAAAAACCTTTGACACTTATGAAATGCTTGTAATTATACTTCAGTATTCCATAGTAACATCTGACAAAAATATCTAAAGACACTGAACCAGCAAACTTTGTGGAAATTAATATTTGTATCATTCTCAAAACATTTGGCCACGACCGTACTATCTCCCTCTGCATCACTGTTGGCTTATCTGTGTTCAATATTCTACTACACCGCCTGTCTACTGGAGGATAAAAAAACAATTGATGAATGGACAATTTAAGGTGTAGATAAGGTAAGGAGAGAGATTGACAGTACAGAAAATATATAGGTTTCTGTGTGTGTGTGCGTGCGTGCTGCGTGTCTCTCTGTATGTACAGGAGAGAGTGGAATTCAAAGAAAGAAAGAGGGGTATTTGGGGGGAAGGAAAGAAAAAATAAAAGAGAGAAAGAGAGCAGGAGAAAGAGTGTGTTTGTGCCATTGGGGTAGGGTACAGCTGGGGCGAGCAACAGGACACAAAACACACTTGCCGAGTCTCAAAGTCATTAGTGGTGGCATTTGATGATGGCGACGTTTCAATGACACAGAGACTAACTCGCAGTGGGAGAGGGTTTAGGGGTCAGGGAGCATGGGACGAGAGGCTGGGGGGTGGGGAATCGGGACTCCCTGGGGTGACTGGTTTTTATTAAACACTGAGTTGCTGTTTACACATAGACACATACACATAAACACGCACAAAAGCACGTGCAAACACACACACACAGACACACTGACCGACCTACTCACAGACACAGACATACACACACACAGACAGACTACATTTCAAATACTTTGAAGTGTGTTATACTATCTCTAGATCAAGAATCATAGGGCTGAATGCTAGTAACTGTATTATCACCTTTCTTGAGCTCATACCAAAAGGTTTACTAATCAGGATACACCTTACTCTAAAATGTGAAGAAAAAAGAAAACATCTCCCTTACTCAATATGCAGGACCCCTGCACCATGACCATCACCATCATTCTATCACATGGGGAATTTGGCTCAGGCCCATCTGTTGTTTTAGTCAAACATTGAGTTTAGGTGAGTCTCTGAGTGCATCCCAAACTGCACCATATACCCGATATAGTGCACAAGTTTTCACCAGAGCCGTATGGGAGGACCCTATGGCCTCTAGTCTAAAGTAGTAGACTATATACGGAATAGGGAGCCATTTGAGAGGCAGCCATTATCTCTTTGTCTCCACAATGTCTGGTTGCTGTAAATCTGCCCAGCTCATTAGCGCTGACAGAGGGAATGCTAGCAGCCCACCTGCTACCCTTCACCCTCTTTATAGCACCACAAATTAAACCCACAATTACACATGCGCGCATGCACTGACGCACACACACACACTCCTCGCCTCTCCACCTCCTCAATTACACACACTCCTCTCCTCCACACCTGCTCAATTACACACACACTCCACTCGTCTATACACTACACCTCCCCATTCTCAGATCATGTTGAGCCAGTGTAACAGCTTAATCTGTTCACTGTGCTAACTCGGCTGTAGTTCTTTCAATATCTTCATCCACCTTTTGCTTTCTCTTTCAAGACCTCTTACATCATCACTTTTCTTCTTTCTTTATTCAAATTGTCATGTCATTTAGCTGTTTCCCTTTTTTCTCTCTCTGTATTCCTGTTTGATCTCACTTTCCACTCCCTCTCTTCCATCTCTTTCCCATTCCTTCCAATGTTATTGTTTCTCTCCGTCTTTCCCTCTGTCTCTGTATCTGTCTCTCACACATGCCACATTTCTATCTATCTTCTTCACTCCCTGTCTCCCATCTCTTTCCACTCCTTTCCATGTTACTTTCCCTATCTCTGTCTCTGTCCCTCCCCCTGTCTGTTTTTCTCTGCAGTCAATTTCAGGAACTAGTTTGTTGTCTCAGAGTTGTTAATTAAAGCCCTAATCTGTTATTGACTGGTTACTGTGGCATGTCCGGTGAGAGACAGGTTGATGGAGTGATGTTGCAAAGTTTGCTTTGCCCGTGGTCACCAGAGGTCACAGACAGAGGTCATTAAAATGCGGGGCACAAAAAATTGTCGGAGGAGGAAGAGGATGAGATGGAGGAAGGAAAGAAAGAAGGGAGGGGATGGAGGAAACAGGATAGAACAGGGAAAGGATTGAGTCACAACACCCTCACTGCCTTATCTTCTCCTCGTTTCTTCCATGACTTAGCACTCTGAGTATTCTGTAAACTGTAGCTGGTGCCAGTAATATACTGTGTGCCTATATCATACATGCATCGTACATCAAACATGGGCTGAAATAATGTTAAGATAATTTGATGAATTGCCTGGCCGGCCAAATAAAAACAAAAAAAGGAATTGTTCTTATATAATTGTTACATAGTGATACTTTAGTAAACAGGCATTTACCATGGTTTTTCATGAAATAACACAATTTCAGAAACACGATTTCAGCCAATCAGCACGATTTCAGCCAACAACCTGACTGGTCTTTTGTAATATCAAAATAAAACTATGCTGTATTTACAGGAAGGATAACCTCCATTGCCTGCCCTAAAGGCCTATATCTATTCAAATTACTAAAAGGTTAAATGAACAGTTAACATCTAACTCTTAGTAACTGGAACCCTGAGAGAACCCTGAGAGAAACATGATATATGCTGATATAACTGTAACATAACCCTGATAGAACCCTCAGAAAACCCAGAGAGAACCCCGATAGAACCCTGAGAGATCCACGAGAGAACCCAGAGAGAACCCCGAGAGAACCCTTTACTCCACTCATAGGAGGAGGTAAACAGGGCAGGCTAAACAGTCTCCTATTTCTCTGAATTTATTTGCTGGACTTTATGGATTGAAGAGGAGAAAAATCCCAGTGGCTTTGAAGATTTGGAGAGGACTGGGGGTAGGCTATGCACTCAATATAAACACAACACAATATATGTGTGTGCGTGCTGAGATAGATTTTAGCCTCTGTTTGAAGTTCCACACCAACACTTTACTCCACTCTGGCAATTACTTAATATAAGGGATTAGATTGGGGAGAGGGCAAAGAGGAGGGATAGAGGGAGAAAGAGAGAGAGAGAGAGAGAGAGAGAGAGAGAGAGAGCAACTGAAAATGGGAGAGGAAGGGAGGGATAGAAAGAGAGGAGCGAGATAGATACTGAAAAAAGGTGGAAGAGAGTTGGTGGAGGTAGTAGACAGAGAGAGAAAGACAAGCTGTAGGGGAGAGATTTAGGACAGCACTGCACAGGGAGAGTTGTTCTATTTGGAAGGCAATTTGACTTTCTCCAAATATGAGAAAGAAGATGATTCTCAAACCAGTTCTATCCCGACATTTTCTGACCGTTAAAACGTAATGTTTTTTAAACATTCTGAGAACAAACGCGAACATTCCTGACTGTTCTGGAAATATTTGTTTTTAGGTTGCAGTTTCTGAGAATGTTTTACTCGAGTCCCTTTAAATATTTCCTGGTTGGATTAGATTGAACAATAATATTAAGGGATTAGAAATCAGTGGCTTAAAAACTAAGGTGTCATTGTACGCTGATGATTCATGTTTTCTTTTAAAACCACAATTAGAATCTCTCCAAGGCCTCATAGAGGATCTAGATACTTTTTCTATCCTCTCTGAATTAAAACCAAATTATAATAAGTGTACTATATTACGTATTGGATCACAAAAAAAAGCTAATTTTACTTTAGCGTGTAGTTTACCAATTAAATGGTCTGACGGAGATGTGGACTTACTTGGTAAACAAATCCCAAAAGAAAGAAATGATCTCACTCCAATACATTTTTATAGAAAGTTAGCAAAAATAGATAAGATCTTGTTACCATGGAAAGGAAAATACCTGTCTATTTGTGGAAAAATCACCCTGATTAACTCTTTAGTCATATCACAGTTTACCTATTTGCTCATGGTTTTGCCTACACCTAGTGAACTGCTTTTTAAATTATATGAACAAAAAATATACATTTTTATTTGGAATGGCAAGCCAGACAAAATACAAAGAGCCTATTTATATAACGAATATATGAATTCGGAGGGCAGAAATTATTAAATATTAAAGCATTAGACCTCTCACTAAAGGCATCAGTTATACAAAGGTTTTACTTAAATCCAAACTGTTTATCAAGTAAATTGGTAGTATTGTCTCATCCTATGTTTAAGAATGGCCTTTTCCCCTTTATTCAGATTACACCTGCTCACTTTTGGTTGTTTGAAAAGGAAATAATCTCCAAAATATCGTTATTTGTTAAACAAGCCTTAGAAAGTTGGTTGCAATTTCAGTTTAATCCACCTGAAAAGACAGAACAAATAATACAACAAATATTGTGGTTAACCTCCAATATACTATTTGATTAAAAAAAAGTATTTTTTGAAGAAATGTTTAAAAAAGGTATGATTTTTGTGAATTATATCATAAATAGGACTGGTGGAGTTATTTCACACATGCAGCTAACACAGACATTTGGAAATGTCTGCTCTACCCAAAATTACAACCAACTAATTGCAGCATTCCCACAAAAATAGAAGAGGCAAGTAGAAGGGGAAAAAAGTAAGGAACTTGTTTGTCGGCCCTGTATTAAATAACATAAATGGTTAAAGAAAAGTGTGATAAATAAAAATATATAATTTCATTTAAGGACCAAAAAACTGAAAACTGTGCCATATAAATTGCAAAATAGTGGGGAAGAGATTTTTGATGTACCCATTCCATTGCACATGGTTTATGAATTGATACGCAAAACAACGCCGGATACAAAACTTCAAATTGTTCTATTTAAATTACTATTCAAAATTCTTGCAACCAATAGAATGTTATATATATATATATATATATATATGGGGAATACAATCTTCCCAGCTCTGCAGATTTTGCTGTGAGGAGGCAGAGTCATTAGATCATTTATTTTGGTATTGTCCAAATGTAGCTCGTTTTTGGTCACAGGTCCAGGAATGGCTGAAGAATTGCAACATTTGCCTAGAACTAACGCTGCAGATAGCAATACTGGGTGACTTGAAAAGCCATAGTCAATCAATCAATAATATAATCATTATTTTAGCAAAAATTGTCTGCATCACTTCCAATCCCCCCATATATTGTTTTTGCAAATATATGTATATATATACATACAGTACCAGTCAAAAGTTTGGACACACTTACTAATTCAAGAGTTTTTCTTTATTTTTACTATTTTCTACATTGCAGAATAATAGCGAAGACATCAAAGCTATGAAATAACACAAATGGAATCATGTTGTACATACATACAAATGAATACATATATATACACAATTTTTTTTAAACATGTTTTCCTTTATTAGTTTCTAACCCTACCACCCCTCCCCTAATAGGAGTAAACTAGTGAACAACAACGCTTAGGCTTCTACTTCCAGCTTATACATACTATATACATTTTACACACAGTCTATTTTACAATAGTTATATTTTGTTTGTTTTTACTCCTGTCCTTCCTCTAACCTCAACCTGCCCATCTATCTCTTAACACCATCCATATTGGATTTCAATTTGCCATCTATTTTTCAACTGCACTGTGATGTTTCACAAACCTTTCTATTCCCGTCATTTCTACAAATCGTAAATAAAAACTATACATTTTTGCTAAACGTATTATTGTATTATTGATCGATTGACTATGACTTTTCAGATCACCCAGTAGTGCTATCTGAAGAGTTAGCTCCAGGTAAATGTTGCAATTCTTCAGCCATTCCTGGACCTGTGATCAAAAACAAGCTACATATGGACAGTACCAAAACAGATGATCTAATGATTCTGTCTCTTCCCAGCAAAACCTGCAGAGCTGGGAAGGTTGTATCCCCCATATATATAACATTCCATTGGTTTCAAGAATTATACGTTTTGAATCCAGCGTCGTTTTACGTATCAATTCATAAACCATGTGCCATGGAATCGGTACGTTGAAAATCTCTTCCCAACTATTTTGCAGTCTATATGGCACTGCTGTCATTTTTTGGGTCCTTTGCCCGTCTTAAGGGTAAAAAATGACCCGCCACTATGTTAAACAGAAGAGGAAACCCCCTAAATGATCTTTTTCCAACTTTAAATTTGGTAACTTTATAAAATACTTATAGTTATAAAATCATTTACACTCCACAAAAAAACACAAAGACAAAGACACGCACACACATACACACACAATGAGAAATTGAGATTATGTGTGCTACTGATTGAAAAGGAAGATCACCATGGTTGGCACAGTTAGAAAGACCAAGCCTGAGCCCCCCCCCGAGCCCCCCGAGCCCCCCCTGCACTCCTCGCAACAAAGGTGAGAGAGGCCTTCTCATCAAAGTTTGCCTTCACCCCCACCACCACGCTAGTTTCTTACCTCCCAAAGAGAAACAAGAATGTGCACAAAATGGCTGATATCAGTGATCATGAGGACAGGAAGCCAGCCATCATCCTGGACTACAACCACAACAAAGGAGGCGTGGACAACGTGGACAAGGTGATTAGAACTTGCAGCTGCAGGAGGATGACTGCTGCTGGCCCCTGGTCATTTCCCCTAACATCAATGATGTGTTCTCATACAATTCCTTCATGATATGGAACAACCCTACCTGGATGCCTGATAAGCGGAACAAGAGTAGGGTGTTCCTGGAGCAGCTGGGAAAGGCACTTGTAACGCCACCCATTCAACGAAAGGAGCGCCTCCCCCGCACAGCAGCCTCTGCAGCGCTTGTGAAAGCTGTTCAGGGGGCTGAATTGTGTCCTGATCCACCTGAGGCTGCAGCTCAGGCAGGCAAGAGGAGGAGATGCCAATTCTGCCCCCCAAAGAAGGACTGTAAAACAAATACTATGTGCTGCACATGTGAGAAATACATCTGCAAAGTCCATGCACACACACTTGCATACTGTCCGACGTGCTAATTAGAGTTTAATCAATCAAATGTATTTATAAAGCCCTTCTTACATCAGCTGATGTCACAGAGTGCTGTACAGAAACCCAGCCTAAAACCCCAAACAGCAAGCAATGCAGGTGTAAAAGCACGGTGGTTCCCTTCAATAAAATGCATTCAAAACAACTTTCTGCACATTTCTGCTTCTTTCTTAGGCTATACAACTGCTATCTCTTGCAAAAAAATATATGTTTACATCTATGCAGTACCTTTAGCAATAATAATAATAATAATAATAATAATAAACCTCTACTTTAGTAAAGAAAACAATTATGACAGGTGTGTTGTAATAAAAACGAGTGGTGTCCACTGATTAAATGTCTTTCTGCACTGTGAAGAGGGAAAACCCAGATATTCACAAAGTTTGTGATGAATGACAGGTTGTTTCTTCATGCAAAATAGATTTGGGGTTTAAAATTAAATTAAGCTGCTTTATTTTAGGGGTTTAGTGAAGGCGGGTAATTTTTTACCCTTATTTATTACCCTTTCCCTTAAGACTACACAAGGGTTAAATGAAACTGGTATACTTTTTTATTTATCACAATTTTCTTTAACTAATTACGGTCTTTAATTCAGGACCAACAGAAAAATGCCCTACTTTTTCCCCCTTCCACTTTCCTCTTCCATTTTTGCAGTAATGCTGCAATAAGTAGGTTGTAATTTTGGGTAGAGCAGACATTTCCATATATTTTGTTAGCTGCATGTGTGACATAACTCCACCAGTCCTATTTATGATATCATTTACAAAGATTATAGCATTTTCTTTTATTCCAAAAATAATGTTTTTTTAATCTATTAGTATATTTGAGTTTAACCACAATATTAGTTGTATTATTATTTTATTTTTTTCTGGTGGATTAAATTGAAATTGCAACCAACTTTCTATGGCTTGTTAAAAAAAAGTGATATTTGGGAGATTATTTCCTTTTCAAAAAAACAAAAGTGCGACATTGTATTCTGAATAAAAGGAAAAAGCCCATTCTTAAACATGGGGTGAGACATTTTTATTAATTTGCTAGAGAACCAGTTCAGATTTAAGTATAACTTTTGTATGACTGAAGCCTTTAGTGAGTTTAATATTTAAGAATTTCTGCCCTCCGAATTCATAGTCATTATATAAATAGGCCTGTTTAATTTTGTCTGGCTTGCCGTTCCAAATAAAATTTAATATTTTTTTCCCATACATTTTAAATAACTTTTTGCTAGGTGTAGGCAAGACCATAAGAAAATTAGTAAACTAGGATTTAACTAAAGAGTTAATCAGGGGGATTTTTGCTAACTTTCTATAAAAATTTATCGGAGTGAGAACATTTATTTATTTTGTGATATGTATACCGAGTATGTCCACATCACCATCAGACAATTTTATTGGTAAACTACACGGTAATGTAAAAGTTGTATTTTTTTGTGATCCAATATGTAATATAGTACACTTATCATAATTTGGTTGTAATCCAGAGAGGTTAGAAAAAGTATCTAGTATCAGCATAACCCTTATCAAGAAAACATGAATCATCGGTGTACAACGACACCTTTGGTTTTAAGCCCTGGATTTCTAACCCTTTGATATTATTGTTGGATCTGATTTTAATAGCTAACATTTTAATACATAGTGGACAACCTTATTTTACTCCTCTTGACAACTTAAAACTTTCTGAGAAGTAGCCATTAATCATTATTTTACACCTAGGGTTACTATACATCACTTTAACCCATTTCATAAGAGATTCTCCAAAATTGTTCCAGGCATTTATACATACACTCCAGTCGTACTTTATCAAAAGACAATTCAAAGTCAGCTATGAATAGCAGGCCTGGTTTCCCAGAGTTTTTCATATTGTTCTATTGTTTCCAGTACTTGTCTTATACTATCTCCAATGTATCGTCCATGTCAAAAATAACTGTCTGTTTAGAATGAATAATATCCGACTATACCTTTTTAATTCTATGCGTTATACATTTTCCTAGAATTTTAGCATCACAACATTGAAGTGTAAGGGGCCTCCAATTTTTTCACTGGACTCGATCTTTATATTTACCACTTGTATCCTGTTTCAGTAATAATGAAATCAGACCTTCTTGTCGATAATCTACCATTTACATAGGAGTGGTTAAAACATTCTAATAACGGTCCTTTGAGTATATCAAAAAAGCTTTGGTAATGGGGATCTTTAATAAATATAAATACAGATAAACTGTCAATCTCTGAAACTCACTTAGATAATTCCTTTGAGGATACAGCAGTAACAATCCAAGGATATAATGTCTAAAGAAAAGACACAAATGCCTATGGGGGAGGTGTTGCTGTATATGTTCAGAGCCATAATCTTGTAAAGCTTAGAGAAGATCTTATGTCAAATGTTGTTGAAGTGTTGTGGTTGCAAGGTCACCTGCCTCATCTAAAGCCTCTTCTTTTAGGGTGCTGCTATAGGCTAACAGTCAGTATTTGAATAAAATGTGTGCAAAGCTTGATAGCGTGTGTGAGTGATGTTAACAGAGAGGTCTATTTTCTGGGTGACCTGAACATTGACTGGTTAGCAACTAGCTGTCCTCTCAAGGGGAAGCTTCTAACGGTGACGAATGGCTGTAATATGACCCAGGTTATCACTCAACCAACTAGAGTGCATACCAATAGTGTTGGATCTGTGACATCCACTTGTATTGATCATATCTTCACTTAATGCTACAGAGCTTTGCTCCGAAGCAATATCAGTTCCCAATGGCTGTAGTGACCATAACATTGTGGTAATAACAAGGAAAGCCAAAGTACCAAAGGCAGGTCCTAAAGTAAATTATAAGAGATCATACAAAATGTTTTCTCATGATTCTTTTGCTGAAGATGTAGAAAATGCATGTTGGTCTGATGTGTATGAGGAAGTGAACCCAGATGCAGCTCTGGGAGTATTTATAAAATGATTCATGACAATTGTTGACAAGCATGAACCTGTTATGAAATTAACTGTGAGAACTGTTAGAGGCTCCTGGATTGATGATGAATTGAAAAGGAAATTATGCAAAAGAGGTGGCAAACGAGGCTGCTCATCTAATCCGTTGACATACTGTACATTTAGAAGGTTGTGAATAAACTTAACAAAAATAACAAGAAATTATATTTGCAAACCAAGATAAATGACATAAAACAATGAAAAAATAATTTGGAGTACGTTAAATGATATAATGGGCAGAAAACCCAATTAATCTCCATCATTCATCGAGTTGATGGGTTATTTATAACAAAATGTTTTGATATTGCCAATAATTTCAATTACTATTTGGCTAGTAAGGTGGAAAAACTATTTTTATAACGTACTGTGATAAAAAACTCCAGATTTTACACATAATCAAATAACATACAGCTCAGACATCCATACACACCACACAAGACATGCCATCAGGGGTCTCTTCACAGTCCCCAAGTCAAAAACAAATGCCACTTTGCATGGAACTCCCTTCCATCTCCAATTACACAAGCAAACAGTAAAATTATCTTTAAAAAATTGATAAAACATCTCATGGCACAATAGGGATTTTGAAGTGGCACACACACAAACACGCACACACAGACACACTATCACACTACAACACACACATACTGTACATGACTGTAGCCTACCTCTGCGATGCGTACTGTGTACAGCTGGCCATGGAAAGTAGGGGAGTTGTCATTCACGTCTCCTATCTGGATATTTACTGTGTCTTTGACCACCTGCGAAGGCACAAGAGGTACTGATTGTTAATACTCAAACATACACAGACAAAGAGAAACATAGACACACACTTACCCCACCACCACATACAGTACACACACTATGCACAGCAGCCCCCCCCCCCCCTCCCCTCAAACATACTAACGGCATCTGTAGCAATTTTTTTAAATGTTTTTTTTCTATAGGCCTACTTATTTCTCCAACACATCACAAATTGTAAGCAAGCTAGTTACAATGCCTCCTAAAGACATCGGAATAGAGGGTAGGGTATATGCTGATTGTTGATGTTAATGCTTGATGTAAATGTGCTAGTTAGCTAGCTCGACAAACTTTTTACTGATTGTGATTTATCTTCAATAACTTCATAATATAGTCTAATACTCATGAGCTTCTAACTCATGATATATGGCTAGCTGGACAGTGGCTTGTGTGGATATTTTAGAATATGGTGGGTATATGGAGTCTAGACTACCTGTGTTCAGTGCTTAATTTGTAAATCATGAGTGGTGAGTGGAAGGGGGGGGGGTGACCTGTGGAGCTTTTAGGTACCGGAACGCAAGAGATTCTTTAAAACATTTATAATAAAGGATTTCATGCAAATCATCGCAGTGGCATAGTGCAGTAGAGTAGAGGTGCTTACAGAAATTGCACACATTTTTAGTAGCCTATAGTTCCTAAAAAATGAACACATTTCATGCAATTCTACATCATTTTACAAGACTGGAGACCTTGGCAGAATCTTTTTAAATACTGCACAGATGATCAAAATGACAGGCTACTTTGACATTGACAAAATGAGAATCTGAGAACATTAAACACGACCATGTCTTGAATCCATCAATACCCTAGGCTTAAGTGTGTGGAGACACACATATTTACAATATGAGAAGGAAAGGCCTAAAAAATATTTTTTGTTTCACTGACTCACCCAATGATGCGCAGCTCACTCGCCGGCTTGTGCCAAAAGCCTCTCTCAACAGGCCTGTTTGGAAGTTGCTAAAATATTTTTGCAGCCTATAGCAGAAAGATAAGTCTTCTCTTTTCAGCAGGAGCCATTTGCTTTCCAACCTGTGTTTTCCCACGATTCTATTTGAAATATTGTGAAAGGCCTGTTTTGTCTGCATGCTGTTCACTGACAGATTTCCCAACTGCAGGCCATGCCTTGTTATTGGGCTACACACAATCCACAGATAGGCAATTTTTTTTAAAGAAGATAATGATCCTCTGTGACTAAATTATAGGCCCACTCATGGTGTAGTACATTATTCTGAATTATTTAATTTATTTCTGAACAAACAGCAGTAATTATATAACTTGCACATTTATTTCAATTTATCAGGGTTTCTGCAGCACCTCAAGCACCCTTCTCTCGGCTATGATTCTATAAGTAAATAAATTATAAACAGACCAAATATTGATGATGATGTAAGTGTTATCTAGTGTTAATCAAATGCTATGCTGCCGTGGCAGTACTGTTGATATTTAAACTAGGAAGCTTGCTACACACACTCAACCGGTGACCGCATTTGCGCACGCAATTCATACAGGGCAAACAGGGAAAAAGACGGGGTAGGGGTGGGCAAACTTGACGTCATGACGACTTGGGGACAGTGGGTTCAGAACAACAACAACAAAAACTGTATACAATAAAATATATATATGTACCACCACCCAAAAGAGCACTTGGCAAGTGGGAGGGCAAAAGGACAGGTGGGAGGGCACAGGTAGACCCCTATCTGTGCCCGTAACGAGTGTACTGTCTTAACCATGACCTATATGGTTGTGTAGGTTGAAATGTCAGTGTGTTTTAGCATTAGAATGTTACGTGTGAGAAAGGTGTCAAGAGTAAATAACTCTGGGAGAGTTAGTCAGGAGTTGTATATACAGTGTGTGAGCTGCTTGACAGACAGGATGTGATACATCATGTCACAGCGTTGATCAGAGTGTAGGTTTGACTCTCACCCCTTGGCTGTCACTCACAGAGAACTCCACCTGCATCTCCGACTTGGTCTGGAAGAGATGGAGAGAGAGACAGGTCAGTATAACCCTTCATAGAGTATGTGAGGGAGGGAGGGGAGTGTGGGGAGGGAGGTTGTGTGTTTGTGTGTCAAGGTTATTATATTTTTGTGTTTTTATATTTGTTAAAAAAATATATTTGAAATTCAGTTTAGTTTCAGTTAGTTTTCAGACCTGATTTTCTAGTTTTTATTCAGCTTAAGATATTATTTTAAAGTATTTATATTTAGTTTTTATATTATTTAGTTTCAGTTTTAGTGTTAGGGACAGAAAGCATGTGTGGGAGGCTTAGAGCCATTTGTTTTGTATAGTTTTTTGTTTTTGTTTTTTGGGATGTCACTTTTTGGTACTGGAGGGCAGCAATACATAAGGTGATGGGACATGTCATAGGTCAGGTTAGGTTTAAATTATAAAGTAAATCCCAAAATGACATGGATTTAAAAGGAATAGAGTGGCTGCGGATCCGACTTTTCTCTGACATTTTTTCTCCATACTAATGATCCCGAAGCTTCTGCACATGTGCGGAAAAAAACATCTGGTGAAAAGTCGGATCCACAGTCACGGCCTAAAAGGAATAGCCCATGTTTACACCAATCCAATGCTTTTTAACTAGTAGTACATGTAAGAAGAATGAAGTTAACTTCCTAGACAATTGTTTCCCTGATAGTTAGTGATTGCTAGTAATATTTGAGACATATACTAGCTAGGCCTATTTAAAACACTGCCAAATTCAGTAGCTTGAAACCCCTCCAAAAGTTTTAAAACCCCATTGAAAACCCCATTCAATTTAATTTTTGCCCAAAGTTTACAAAGAAAACTAAAACTGAACATAATGATGTTCATAATGTTTTTTATTTTATTTTAGTTAGTTTTGGAGTCAAAAATAATTGTTTCAGTACAGTTTTAGTTTTTCAAACATGTTTGTTAATTATTTTATTTCAGGTTACTAAATAGTTTTTTTCATAATCTGTTTTTGTTTTCATTTCAATTTTAGTTTACTATAATTACCTTTGTGTGTGTGAGTTTGTGCATTTTATTTTTTTATTAATTTAAAATATATTTAAGTAGGCAAGTCAGTCAAATTCTTATTTGCAATGACAGCCTACCCCGGTCAAACCCGGACGACGCTGGGCCAATTGTGCGCCGCCCTATGGGTCTTCCAATCACGGCCAGATGTGATGCATCTTGGACCACTGTGTCTTAGACCACTGCGCCACTCGGGAGTCCTGCGAAGTTCATCATTAACCTCTTCTTAAACACAAGCCATTACACTACTCCTAAACTCAAACTCTAATCCCACTTCTCTGTTCCATCCTTAAGCCATCCCTCCTTTTCTGACGTTCTTCCTCTTCTCATTAATGTGTGTGTGTTGGGTGTGTGTGTGTATACCTGCATGTGTACGTGCAAGTGCCTGTGTGTGTGTGTGTGTCTTCTAACCTCGCGGTCCAGGGGCTGTCGTAGCCACACCACTCCTGTGTCTCTCGCCACGGCAAAGTACCTCATGGCCTCCTCTCCCACGACACCGAAGATGAGGGGCTCCTGTTCTGGGTCCAGAGCCTCTAGCTGGGTCACTGATGTGCCTGACATACACAGGGGGAAACAGTGGTCAAAGGTCAGTCAAAGGTCACCATACTCCTAATTTGGCACCCTATTCCCCATTAACTGCACTAAATAGGGAATAGGGTACCATTTTGGCAGTGGAGGAAAAAGTACCTAATTGTTATACTTGAGTAAAAGTAAAGATACCTTAATAGAAAATGCTGACACAGGGAACAAATGAGGGAGCAGACAGATATACAGTCCCTTGCAAAAGTATTCATCCTCCTTGGTGTTTTTCCTATTTTGTTGCATTACAACCTGTCATTTAAATAGATTTTTCTTTGGATTTCATGTAATAGTCCAAATTGGTGAAGAGAAAGAAAAACAATTCCGGTGTAAACAATTACCTTCAGAAGTCACATAATTAGTTAGATTGTCCACAGGTGGACTTTAAGTGTCACATGATCTCAGTATATGTACACCTGTTCTGAAAGGCCCCAGAGTCTGCAAGGGGCACCACAAAGCAAGCGGCACCATGAAGAACAAGGAGGTCTCCAATCAGGCCAGGGAAAAGGTTTTGGAGAAGTACAGATCAGGGTTGAGTTATAAAAAAAATATCAGAAACTTTGAACATCCCACGGGGTCAGCATTAAATCCAATATTAAAAATGGAAAACAATGTGGCACCACAACAAACCTGCCAAGAGAGGGCCGCCCACCAGGCAAGGGCGGCATTAATCAGAGAGGCAACAAAGAGACTAAAGATAAACCTGATGGAGCTGCAAAGCTCCACAGTGGAGATTGGAGTATCTGTCCATAGGACCACTTTAAGTCGTACACTCCACAGAGCTGGCCTTTATGGAAGAGTGGCCAGAAAAAAAGCCATGCTTAAAGAAAACAATAAGAAAACACATTTGGTGTTCGCCAAAAGGCATGTGGGAGACTCCCCAAACATATGGAAGAAGGTACTCTGGTCAGATGAGACAAAAATGTAGCTATTTGGGCATAAAGGAAAATGTCTGGCGCAAACCCAACACCTCTCATCACCCCGAGAACATCATCCCCACAGTGAAGCATGGTGGTGGCAGCATCATGCTGTGAGGATGTTTTTCATTAGCAGGGACTGGGAAACTGGTCAGATTTGAAGGAATGATGGATGGCGCTAAATACAGGGAAATTCTTGAGGGAAACCTGTTTCAGTCTTCCAGAGATTTGAGACTGGGACCTAGCTTCTGGGCCTGAGTAACAGGCAGTTTACTTTGGGCACGTCAGACTCTCCGCACTTCCGAACACTGCCCCCTAGCCCCCCTAGCAAGTACTTGTATGCGGTGACTACCTCAAGTTCTAAACCCTCAGAGGTAGTAATAACACATGTGGGAAGAGGGGCATTCTTCTTACCAAACCACATGACCTTTGTTTTGGAGGTGTTCAGAACAAGGTAGAACAAGGTTAAGGGTAGAGAAAGCTTGTTGGACACTAAGAAAGCTTTGTTGTAGAGCATTTAGCACAAAATCCAGGGAGGGGCCAGCTAAGTATAAGACTGTATCATCTGCATATAAATGGATAAAAGAGCTTCCTACTGCCTGAGCTATGTTGTTGATGTAAAATGAGAAGAGTTTGGGGCCTAGGATTGAGCCTTGGGGTCCCCCCTGGTGACAGGCAGTGGCTGAGACAGCAGATTTTCTGACTTTATACACTGCACTCTTTGAGAGAGGTTGTTAGCAAACCAGGCCAAAGACCCCTCAGAGACACCAATACTCCTGGAATGGTCTACCGTATCAAAAGCTTTGGCCAAGTCAATAAAAATAGCAGCACAATATTGCTTAGAATCACCTTTAACCTTTAAGGTTGAAGTGACACTTACATTACCTGAGTGGAAACCAGATAGCATACCCGAAAGAATACTATAGACATCAAGAAAGTTTTTCCAACACTTTTGATGAACAGGGCAACATAGAAATAGGCCTATAACAGTTAGGATCAGATTGATCTCCCCCTTTAAATAAAAGACGAACTGTGGCTGCCTTCCAAGCAATGGGAACCTCCCCAAAAAGGAGAGACACTTATTGGCTTATTAGTTTATTCCTACTTTACACTGATTTCTCTAATATAACAAATGAAAGACAGTCAATAAATCTCTCCAAACTTTTGTTCAATTATGAGGAGAGATTTGAAAAAGTCTGTATTAAAGCAAACACACACACAAACACACACAGACAAAGACACACACACACACACACACACATTAGACAACTTTTCCAAGTCCTGGACTTTCAAACAGTGGCATAGGGAGGAAAAATATAAATATTTACACAGCACACCGACAGCATGCAGACAAACACACATCCAGGATATCCACATAGCCGCATAGAGAGAACACATACACAAATAAAACAAACACACTTACTCACACACAAACACGCACACACCGTGAGTTAGGAGGGTAGAGTGATTTTAATTGGAGAGCTGCAGCGGTTCAGAGGCTTCATTCATCACAGACACAGAGCAACACTCTCTCTCTCGCTCGCTCGCACGCACGCACGCACGCACGCACGCACGCATCCCGAGGCAGGACGGCTAATCAAACCCAGGGGTGGAGCAGTGACAGGTTGGCTAATCCAACATGCTGAACATGTGTCAGGGTGGATCCAGGGTAGGCAGAGTCCAGGGCATGGGCCTCAGGATGTGTGTGTGTGTGTGTGTGTGCATGCGTGCGAGAGAGTGTGTGTGTGGGGGGGTATCTAATCAGGGTGAGGGGCGGGGTGGATAGGGGCTCATTATGGTACAGTTAAACTGAAGTGGAGATAGGTGAGCCACTGAGGGAGAGATAGGGTCTGGTAGAGAACATGAAGGGCCATTAAGAGGATTTATTAACGTGGTGCTGTGTAGTGTATTAACCAGCATTGCACACACATTCACACACATGCACACACAGGCAGGCACATGCGCACACACACAGGCACACACTCACATGACCCCCCACACACACTAATATGCAGTACTATCTCCATACCTCCCATACCTCTCTCTCCACCACTGTAGGTAGTCCATTAGAGATAGTACTGTAGAGATAAAACTAAATCAAGCCCGTCACTTCCAGGACCTGGCTGCTTAACACAAAGACCAATTAGGCCCCACAATCACACACCCCTCTCTTTTTATTAATACACCCCATTTTCATCATGAAAGGGAGGCAAAAATTACTAATTAATATAACGATTTATGAACCCCTCTCATTGTGTCTAATGAGATTTATGCAAATTCCTCTGCTTTCAATATGAGTTATAATTTGGTCGAAGAGGGTTCAATTTAAGCATTTTACTGCACATTCATCAATAATAACGACCTAACTCACCCTATCCCGCTCTCTCTCTCTCTCTCTTCCATTGAAAAATAAATGTCCACTGCATGTGGGAAGACATGGTTGTGTCCCAGCATATGAGTGAAGAGTAACAAATGGTGCTTTCATACCAGGACTCTGTCTCTACTAGCCACGATAATGTGGACGATTAACTCCTACCAAGGGAAAGAGCGTGTGATTGAGTGTAGAACATTAAGTGTAAAGGGTTCTTTGCTGTGAGTATGTGAGAGTGTGCATGAGTGGGAGGTCTCATGTGCTTGTGTAGGCTAAACGATGTGTGCATTGTTTTAAGAATGTTTACTGCACATGCAGGGGTGTACATGTGTGTTGACATGCACTCTTGAGTGCTGTGTGTGTGCGCGCGATTTTGCATGTGCATTCTTGTGTCAACTTGTGCACGTTTGTGTGTGTATGTGTTCGCAAGTGTGTGGTGCAGTGAGGACAACCTGTTGGTGCTTATCTGTAACAGTGAGGCACCCAGCCCTTTTCCCTGACAAATGATGCTATTTAGCAGCAAGTGATGCCAGTATTACGGTTATGAATGATACAGTGCACTTTAACAGTTCCCCTCCTCCACTCTCGAGTCCTGTTACTTGGACAAGAGCAATGGGCTCGGGAATCGTCTCTCTCTCTCTCTCTCTCTCTCTCTCTCTCTCTCTCTCTCTCTCGTCTATCTCCCTGCCCTCTGCAACAATCTGACACTGTGTATGGAGAGAACAAACCAGGCCAAACTGAGGTGAGCAGAGTGAGATCTTACAAGGCCAACCAGGGTAGAAACAGACAGGGTTAAAGAAGACATTATTGGGCAATAGAGAGAGCATCCTCATTACAAATGCCTGACCCGAACCAAACTAAGCTGGCTCTGATAATTTATTTTCCCATTGTCCTTTTCAGCACAATTCTAGCAACTACGGTAACCAGGCTAGTACAGCTTGCTTTGCCTTAGTAATGTGAAAATGGTATAAGTGCGAAGGCACCAATAACAATGATTACCAATTTGACTTCAAATTCTGACGCTCTTGGTATACCTTCCTTCGTCTGTATTGCCATGTTTTGAAACTGTACATACAGTTAACCTCTAGGGGATCAGTGCACAACTTGACCGTTTTGGAGAGCCTGGCGTGCCCAAAGTAAAATGCCTCCCATTCAGGCCCAGAAAATAGGATATGCACATATTTGGTACCATTGGGTAGGAAACACTCTGACTTTTGTAAAACTGTTAACCATTTGTCTGTAAGTAAAACAGAACGGATATGGCAGGCAAAACCCAGAGTAATTTCTGTCCTGGAGAAAGTGGTTTTCACAGAGTGCCTCATTTGGAACCCCTCCCTTATGAAAATGCCCATATAAGGGCATATGAATGCAGTACCTATCGCTTCCTCTGGATGTCAACAGTCTCGAGAAAGTGATTTGATTCTGTTCAGATGAAATAGAGCAGAGAAGAAGAGAGAATAAGGAAGTGTCTCTTTGGAACTCTATAGGACTGGGCGCGCGCTCTCGCCAAGCACGCACTGTGTTTTTTACCGTCTTTAGAGCTCAGTTTATATTCCGGTTGATTTATTATAGTAAATATACGTAAAAGTGTTCCTAAGGATACATTTAAAATGATGTTTGATTGTTCTTGGACAAGTTTATAGGTATAAGTTGAACGAGTTCTAGTCACGTTTCAATGGAGTAGTCGACGCTGTAGTTTCTGATTACAACGCGCGAACCAAATGGAGATTTATGGATAAAATACATGACTTTTTCTAACAAAAGAACCATGGATTGTCTTCGTTGGACACTTAGGANGACCTCAGCAGAAGTTCTTCAACAGGTAATTGATTTGTTTTTGCTGTGAAATGTGTTATGTGTGTGCCACGCTGGCTAATGAATTCATGGCTATGGGAAAAGTATGTGAGGTGCTACCCTCAAACAATCAAATGTTGTGCTTTCGCCGTAAAGCCTTTTTGAAATCTGACAACGCTGTGATATTGCCAAGAAACAGAGCTTTTGATGAGTATGGAACACTTGTATATTGGTGGATGTTTAATAATTCAACTTTTGGATTTTGAATTTGGCGCCTCACATTTCACCGGGTAGTGTCGGGAGTGGGGCGCTAGCAGTTCTATTTTTGTTTCATCAGACCAGAGGACATTTCTCCAAAAAGTACGATCTTTGTCCCCATGGGCAGTTGCAAACCATAGTCTGGCCTTTTTATAGCGGTTTTGGAGCAGTGGCTTCTTCCTTTCTGAGCGGCCTTTCAGGTTATGTCGATATAGGACTCATTTTACTGTGGATATAGATACTTTTGTACCTGTTTCCTCCAGCATCTTCACAAGGTCCTTTCCTGTTGTTCTGGGATTGATTTGCACTTTTTTCACCAATGTACATTCATCTCTAGGAGACAGAACTCCTTCCAGAGCGGTTTGACGGCTGCCTGGTCCAATGTTTATACTTGCGTACTATTGTTTGTACAGATGAACGTGGTACCTTCAGGTGTTTGGAAATTGCTCCCAAGGATGAACCAGACTTGTGGAGGTCTACAATTTTTTTTAGAGGTCTTGGCTGATTTCTTTTGATTTTCCCTCGATGCCAAGCAAAGAGGCACTGAGTTTGAAGGTAGGCCTTGAAATACCTCCACAGGTACACCTCCAATTGACTCAAATTATGTCAATTAGACAAACAGAAGCTTCTAAAGCCATGACATCATTTTCGGGAATTTTCCAAGCTGTTTAAAGGCACAGTCAAGTTAGTGTATGTTATCTTCTGACCCATTGCAATTGTGAAACAGTGAATTATAAGTGAAATAATGTCTGTAAACAATTGTTGGAAAAATTACTTGTCATGCACAAAGTAGATGTCCTAACCGACTTGACAAAACTATAATTAGCTATAACAAGAAATTTGTGGAGTGGTTGAAAACTAGTTTTAATGACTCCAACCTAAGTGTATGTAAACTTCCGACTTCAACTGCATGTATATCTAATAAGATAAACACAAATCTGTCTGGCTTAACACAAACTGCGCATGTGCGAGAGACAGTAAGTCAACATTGAATACTGGAAGCAGGAGATGCATCACGATGGCCACATTTGGGTAATAATTGTATAATCTATTAAAATCAATTGACTAATAGTTTGGTAACACCTGAAATGTGTTTGTACAGCTGTTGTTATTGAAGTTAATGTCCCTACCTCTAATATTGACCTGACATCATTCTTTATTGGATGCATGATGATAGGCTATCATCTCCGATTACAGCTACCTAGCTAACTAGCTAACCAGTCGGCTACACATTTCAAACATAACTATGATGGCGCCGACCGATAGGGCAGCTCTGCTTCTAGCTCCTAAGCAACTTTGCAGTATTTTGTTTTTTTGTGTGTTATTTCCTGCATTATTAGGCCAGGAAATGTGTTGTGTTGTTACATACAGCTGGAAATAACTTTTGGATGTCACGGTGGAGGTAACTCACCAGCATTACGACTGAGAATACAACTTTCCCGAATTTCAATCTTTGTTCGTACCCAACTGGTTAATTTAACTGATTCCAGAGGCTGATCCAAAACACAGCTGGTGCAGAAGAGGTATTTGGAGTGTACTTCTAGTCCGACACACACCATCCACCACTTCAGAGCATATTTCTCGATAATGTTCAGTTTCTTGGAAAATAAGGTAGACGAGCTTAGGGCGAGAATCTCCTTCCAGAGAGACATCAAGGATTGTAACATACTCTGTTTCACGGAAACATGTCTCTCTCGGGATGTACTCTTTGTCCATACAGCCAGCTGGGTTCTCAGGATATCACACAGACAGGAATATAGAAGTCTCCGGGAAGAAGAAAGGCGGGGGTGTATGTTTCATGATTAACCACTCACGGTGTGATTGTGATAACACACAGAATTCAAGCCCTTTTGTTCACCCGACCTAGAATACTTCACAATCAAATGCCGACCAAAAATGATCTTTGGTTATAGTCACAGCCGTGTATATTCCCCATCAAGCCGATACCACGACGGCCCACTTCACTGGACTTTATGCAAACTGGAAACCACCTATACTGAGGACACATTTATTATGGGGATTTTAACAAAGCAAATTTGAGGAATACGCTACCGAAGTTCTATCAACACATTGACTGTATCACTCGCTCTGAGAAAACATTAGACTACTGCTACTCAGCTTTTCGAAATGCCTACAAGCCCCCCCCCCCCTTCCTTCGGCAAATCTGATCACGACTCCATTTTGCTCCTCCCTTCCTATAACACTGCTGTGTCCCATCTGGACAAGAGGAACACCTATGTAAGAATGCTGTTCATTGACTATAGCTCAGCATTCAACACCATAGTACCCACCAAACTCATCATTAAGCTCGGGGCCCTGGGTCTGAACCCCACCCTGTGCAACTTGGTCTTCGACCAACTTGGTCTTTCACCGCCCACAGGTGGTGAAAGTATGAAACGACACCTCCACTTCGCTGATCCTCAACACAGGGGCCCCACAAGGGTGCGTGCTCAGTCCCCTCCTGCAATACCTGTTCACCCATGACTGCGTGGCCAAGCACGCCTCCAACTCAATCATCAAGTTTGCTGACGACACTACAGTAGTAGGCCTGATAACCAACAATGGCCCTGGGAGTGTGGTGCCAAGAAAATAACCTCTTACTCAATGTCGACAAAACAAAGGAGCTGGTCGTGGACTTCAGGAAACAGCAGAGGGAGCACGCCCCTATCCACATCGACGGGACCACAGTGGAGCAGGTGGAAGGGTTCAAGTTCCTTGGCGTGCACATCACTGACGACCGGAAATGGTCCACCCACGCAGAGTGTGGTGAAGAAGTTGCAACAGTGCCTCTTCAACCTCAGGAAGCTGAAGAAACTAAAACCCTCACAAACTTTTACAGATTACAATTGAGAGCATCCTGTCGGACTGTATCACCGCCTGGTATGGCAACTGCACCGCCCACAACCGCAGGGCTCTCAAGAGGGTGGTGCGGTCTTCCCAACGTGTCACCCGGAGCAAAATACCTGCCCTCCAGGACACCGACAGCACTCGATGCCACAGGAAAGACAAAAAGATAATCAAGGAGAACAACCACCCGAGCCACTGCCTGTTCACCCCGTTATCATCCAGAAGGCGAGGTCAGTACAGGTGCATTAAAGCTGGGACCGAGAGACTGAAAAACAGCTTCTATCTCAAGGCCATCAGACTGTTAAACAGTCATCACTAACATTGAGTGGCTGCTGCCAACATACTGACTCAAATCTCTAGCCACTTTAATAATAAAAAAGTGGATGTAATAAATGTATCATTAGCCACTTTAAACAATGCCACTTTATATAATGTTTACATTTCCTACATTACTCATCTCATATGTATATACTGTACTCTATATCATCTACTGCATCTTGCCTATGCCGTTCGGCCATCGCTCATCCATATATTTATATGTACATACTCGTATTCATTCCTTTACACTTGTGTGTATAAGGTAGTTGTTGTGAAATTGTTAGATTACTTGTTAGATACTACTGCATGGTCGGTACTAGAAGCACAAGCATTTCGCTACACTCGCATTAACATCTGCTAACCATGTTTATGTGACAAATACAATTTGATTTGATTTGATTTGATGTGTTTATACCATACCTATCTACAACCACACATCACCTCAGGTGAACCAATCAGACATAGAAATGAACCTGGCTAGATAATTACCTGGAATGGCAAACAATCCATTGTGGTGGGCGGATACTGCCGCCTTGTTGTCAATTTACATACAAAGAGTGTCTTGTTTTTGTTTGTGTGTGTTCGGGAGGCATTTCTAATGGTGTGGCATCAATGGAGATAGCAGAATATTTATTTCCTGTGGGAGGTTTAAAGGCCCATTGAGACAGACAGGAAAAATCTGTCCCCAGGGAGGTCAATTAGAAGAGAGGGAGATAAAGCAGCCATTCTAAAAAAGGACCTATGGCACAAATGGTTGTGTTGGGGGGCATTTATGTATACACTGTAAACACACAAGGACACATACACACACACTCACTCACGCACACACACACAAACACACACAAAATCAATGTAACTTCTCTTTGTTTGCTCAATTTATTTCCTGCAAAGTGATAGGGTTACCACGGTAATTCTCTTACATTATGCATGCACCTCTTTCTCAGTTTCTCTCCACTTCAGTCTCTCTTTCTTTCTCCATGCTGTCCTTTTGTTTTTTCATCAAACAGTCTCTACCTTCTCCCTACCTCTTCCCTTTGTATTTTCCTCACCTCTCCTCCACTCTCCTCTCTGCATTCCATCCCCCCATCTCTCGTCCTGTGTGTGTTTGTGTGTGAGTGTATGCATGCCTGCCAGCCTGCGTGTGTTCGAGTATTGTGTGCCTGTCTGTACCTACCAGTCTGCCTTAAATCAAATCAATCAAATCAAATTGTATTGTTCACATACACGTGTTTAGCAGATGTTAGTGCGGGTGTAGCGAAATGCTTGTGATTCTAGCTCTGACAGGGCAGTAATATCTAACAATTACACAACACATACCCAATACACATAAATCTAGTAAAAGAATGGAATTAAGAATATACAAATATATGGACGAGCAATGTCAGAGCGGCATAGAATAAGATACAGTAGAATAGTATAGGATACAGTATATACATATGAGATGGCTAATACAAGATACTGTATGTAGACATTATTAAAGTGACTAGCGTTCCATTTATTAAAGTGATTTCAAGACTATTTATATATGCAGCAGCCTCTATGTGCTAGTAATGGCTATTTAACAGTCTGATGGCCTTGAAGTAGAAGCTGTTTTTCAGTCTCTCGTCCCAGCTTTGATGCACCTGTACTGACCTCGCCTTCTGGATATTAGCGGTGAACAGGCAGTGGCTCGGGTGGTTGTTGTCCTTGATGATCTTTTTGGCCTTCCTGTGACATCCTGTGTGTGCTTGCACGTATGTGTATACAGGACATTAATAACAGTGCTGGTAAGTGAGCCGAAGATGGATAGCGCTGTGCATCAAGCTCTAAGTGACTCCTGTGTTTCAACAACACACACCATGATAGTCCTTGGGAGAGTGTGGATTAATCTAGCAGATTTATGGCTAAATCTGTCACAGACAAGAAAAATGCACCCTCTGCCTTTCTCTCACCTGTCTCAGTCTCCTGGAGAAATACACAGCCAAAGCCACACAATGTAGACCATACACACAAGTTATACCCCCACACAAACACAGCACACTCACTTACGTACGGACACTCAGTCCATTTATACTTTGGAGAAATACACACTCCTAGCCACAAACACCGTAGACCATACACACGCAGCACATAAGTGACAGGCCTGTCACCTCATACGCAAGCACAACAAACACTCACATACGAACAAACACACTTTTCATACTAAGTTGTATGGTGGAAAAAACACATTGACACAACTTTTCACCCATACACACACTCGTAGGTGCACGTAGACAAAGACGGACACAAATAAGCACAAAACACACATTCACTGACATACGAACACACACTTTTCATAGACATTCATATGGTGACATAAAAAAGTTTGCATGCATACGCACACTCGTAGGTGCACAATAGACAAAGACTGACACACACACACACAAGTGTGCACAAACTTCCTTAACTGAGACATAAACTGAACAAGTTCCACAGACATGTGACTAACTGAAATTGAATAATGTGTCCCTGAACCAAGGGGGGGAGGTTAAAATCAAAAGTAACAGTCAGTATCACCCCACTCTTCCACCAAGGCAACTGCAAGTCCTCTGACATTTCTGGGGGTAATGGCCCTAGCCCTCACCCTCCGATCCAACAGGTCCCAGACGTGCTCAATGAAATTGAGATCTGGGCTCTTGCTGGCCATGGCAGAACACTGACATTCCTGTCTTGCAGGAAATCACGCACAGAACGAGCAGTATGGCTGGTGGCATTGTCATGCTGGAGGGATGAGCCTGCAGGAAGGGTACCACATGAGGGAGGAGGATGCCTTCCCTGTAACGCACAGCGTTGAGATTGCCTGCAATGACAACAAGCTTAGTCCAATGATGCTGTGACACACCGCCCCAGACCATGACGGACCCTCCACCTCCAAATCGATCCCGCTCCAGAGTACAGGCCTCGGTGTAATGCTCATTCCTTCAACGATAAACGTGAATCCAACCATCAACCCTGGTGAGACAAAACCACGACTCACTAGTGAAGAGCACTTTTTGCCAGTCCTGTCTGGTCCAGCGACGGTGGGATTGTGCCCATAGGCGACGTTGTTGCCGGTGATGTCTGGTGAGGACCTGCCTTACAACAAGCCTACAAGCCCTCAGTCCAGCCTCTCTCAGCCTATTGCGGACAGTCTGAGCACTGATGGAGGGATTTGTGCATTCCTGGTGTAACTCGGGCAGTTGTTGTTGCCAACCTGTACCTGTCCCGCAGGTGTGATGTTCGAATGTACCGATCCTGTGCAGGTGTTCTTACATGTGGTCTGCCACTGCGAGGATGATCCGCTGTCCGTCCTGTCTCCCTGTAGTGCTGTCTTAGGCATCTCACAGTACGGACATTGCATTTTATTGCCCTGGCCACATCTCCTTCACGCAGATGAGCAGGGACCCTGGGCATCTTTCTTTTTATGTTTTTCAGAGTCAGTAGAAAGGCCTAATTAGTGTCCTACGTTTTCATAACTGTGACCTTAATTGCCTACCGTCTGTAAGCTCTTAGTGTCTTAACGACCGTTCCACAGGTGTATGTTCATTCGCTTTTTATGGTTCATTGAACAAGCATGGGAAAAAGTGTTAAAACCCTTTACAATGAAGATCTGTGAAGTTATTTGTATTTTTACGATTTATCTTTGAAAGACAGGGTCCTGAAAAAGGGACGTTTCTTTTTTTGCTGAGTTTATATAAACACTGCCTTAAGGATGTCTGCTGTAAATGATAAGTGCCTTAGCGCATCTATTTTCTAACACAGGCATAGAAATAATCTAGTCAATCTAGTACTTCCTTTTCTGTGTGTTCAGGGGTGAGCAGAGGACACAGGGGATTGGATGACAGTAGTACGGTTTGGTTTCTAATCTGCCCAAATGGGATGACAACTGCTCAGTGACAATGTGACTAACCAATCACATCTCTTCTACTGCCCCCTGTGAAAATACACTGGCTTTGTGTTAAAACGTTACAAGCTGTCCAATCCTTACTTAAACTGTCCTTGTTTCCTAAATTCTTCACCTCCTCAAAGCTAATTGAATGTCCGGGGCAGGGTTGAGGTCAATCCCATTTAAATTCTATCAATTCCGGAAGCAGACTGAAAAAAAATAATATCTTAGAGAAGCATTCCTGAATTGACTGAATTTAAATGGAATTGACCCTAACCCTGGTCAGGGGGAGGGACCTTGGATCCTCTCCTAAAATTAGCTTTGAAATGGAGGTTAGAAATAGGAGGAAACAAGGACAGAGGCTTACAGCTTACTTAC
Source organism: Hucho hucho (assembly GCA_003317085.1). Classification (NCBI taxonomy): domain Eukaryota; kingdom Metazoa; phylum Chordata; class Actinopteri; order Salmoniformes; family Salmonidae; genus Hucho; species Hucho hucho. Next base: position 418,610 of record QNTS01000487.1, read on the forward strand.
TTCCTCATGATTTTCTATTTCTCGTATGTATTTGTTGTACTTTACTTATGTTATAGAATAATATTTTTACTACTGATATTGATTACTGCATTGTTGGGAAAGAGCTTGCAAGAAAGACATTTCTCTGTACTTCTGCACGTGACAATAAAACTTAAAACTTTCCAAATTTGACGAATTATAAAGTTTTCAGACACAGCCAGAGGACAAAGACAGATATTCGAAGGCCTTGTGTACTTGCTGGAGCATCCAACTAAGACACACAGTCCCATCAAGACCACTCCTTGGACAAGACAGCTTCCTCCAACCAATAAATTAAGCTCTGCTTTCTAGCTTTTCGTTTCCTTTTCATCACGTTTCACTGTCTCACCATGGACAGACAGATGGTAGAGTGTGTGTGTGTTGGTGTTTGTCGGGTGTCGGTGTGTGTGTGTCAGTGTGCGTGTGTTGGAGGGCGATCTAAAAGAGAAGTGATAGGAGTAGGGCTGTGGCAGTCATGAAATTCTGTCAACCGGTAACTGTCATACAAACGACTGCCGGTCTCATAGTAATTGATCTTTAAATGAACATAAAAACATTTAGCATCTCCAGGCCACTACACATACAAGCCGCTGATTTGCACCTATGGAACATTTACATTTAAAATAAATCCATCTAATATACTGTACACCATCATAATAAATCCATTATTTATTTTAGGTAGGCCTAAAGAAACATTATGATATGAAAACAATTTTTTTCAGAAGAACAGAATAGCATGTTAGCAGAATAGCAGAATAATAGCAACAAAATCCCTCCTGAGATGTGTGCAAACCTGGTGGCCAACTACAAGAAACGTCTGACCTCTGATTGCCAACAAGGGTTTTGCCACCAAGTACTAAGTCATGTTTTGCAGAGGGGTCAAATACTTATTTCCCTCATTAAAATGCTAATCAATTTATAACATTTTTCACATGCGTTTTTCTGGATTTTTTTGTTGTTATTCTGTCTCTCACTGTTCAAATAAACCTACCATTAAAATTATAGACTGATCATTTCTTTGTCAGTGGGCAAACGTACAAAATCAGCAGGGGATCAAATACTTTTTTCCCTCACTGTAGTATTTAAATCATATTAATGAAATTGGAGTCAAGTCCCATATATTCCAAAACTTACCAAAGATATGACCATTCTCGTCTATCAAAAGTTGTTTCTGCGTCAAGAAATATGCCTATTAATTATCAAAATCAAATACACATACGCCTATGTTCTATCCCAGGCTCATGGATAGAAAGTTTGGAGCATAGCATAAGGTAACCAGTCCATCCAGTATGCAGGTAGCCTAGAGGTTAAGTGCATTGGGCCAGTAACTGAAACGTTGCTGGTTTGAATCCCTGAGCCGGTAAGGAGGACAAATCTGCCATTCTGTCCTTGAGCAAGGCAGTTAACCCACAACAACTGCTTCCCAGGTGCCGATAACAAGGAAGTTGATTAAGGCAGCCCCCCACACCTCTCTGATTCAGAGGGGTTGGATTAAATGAGGAAGAATGCATTCAGTTGTGCCACTGACTTGGTATCCCTCTTACCCTATTCCGTTAATAATACAGTCCACACTCAAAGGCGATTTACTAGAGGTTCTTTAATTTTGGAGTATAGGCTAGACCAATTATGTAGCCTACAAAAGTGTGTTTCTGCTATGCATAAGATGGGGTTGGCTATTAGGCTATGTACTGTATAACGGCACAATTAATTCAGGCTTTTTTTCGGGCTCTGTCTCATAGGCCTATGCATAAGCTCTAATATGTGTATGGGTGTTCTACATGCAACGTCTTAAATGCTTTGAATTAATATCACCTTAGAAAGGGATGTCTATTTTGATGGGTTTGTGGCTTTGAAACAAGATCCACAATGATCATGTTTCCCACAGTTTCAACCTGTTGTTGAACTTTCTTCAAATTGGTTGATCACAGTGAGATCAGTCAATGTAACCTAACAATCAGTTTTAAAAGCATGATACTGTTATGATGATACAGTGCCTTGCAAAAGTAATCATCCCCCTTGGCATTTTCCTATTTTGTTGCATCACAACCTGTAATTTAAATTGATCTTTATTTGGATTTTTCTTGTAATGGAAATACACAAAAGAGTCCGAATTGGTGAAGTACATTTTTTTTAAAAATTAAACAGAAAAGTGGTGCGTGCATAAGATCTGGTGCAACAAATTACCTTCACAAGTCACATCAATAGTTAAATAAAGTCAACATGAGTGCAATCTATGTGTCACATGATCTGTCACATGATCTCAGTTTATATATACCAGTTCTGAAAGGCCCCAGAGTTTGCAACACCACTAAGCAAGGGGCACCACCAAGCAAGCGGCACCATGAAGACCAAGGAGCTCTTCAAACAGGTCAGGGACAAAGTTGAGGAGAAGTACAGATCAGATCAGAAACTTTTAACATCCCATGGAGCACCATTAAAGGGCCGCCCACCAAAACTCACAGACCAGGCAAGAAGGGCATTAATCAGAGAGGCATCAAAGAGACCAAAGATAACCCTGAAGGAGTTGCAAAACGGAGATTGGAGTATCTGTCCATAGGACCAGTTTAAGCCATACACTCCACAGAGCTGGGCTTTACGGAAGAGTGACCAGAAAAAAAGCCATTGCTTAAAGAAAAAAAGAAGCACACTTTGGTGTTCGCCAAAAGCATGTGGGAGACTCCCCAAACATATGGGGAGCATCTACTCTGGTCAGATGAGTCTAAAATTGAGCTTTTTGGCCATCAAGGAAAACACTATGTCTGACGCAAACCCAACACCTCTCATCATCCCGAGAACACCATCCCCACAGTGAAGCATGGTGGTGGCAGCATCTTGCTGTGGGGATGTTTTTCACCGGCAGGGACTGGGAAACTGGTCAGAATTGAAGGAATGATGGATGGCGCTAAATATAGGGACATTCTTGAGGGAAACCCGTTTCAGTCTTCCAGAGATTTGAGACTGGGACGGATGTTGACCTTCCAGCAGGACAATGACCCTAAGCATACTGCTAAACCAACACTGGTTTAAGGGGGAACATTTAAATGTCTTGGAATGGCCTAGTCAAAGCCCAGACCTCAATCCAATTGAGAATCTGTGGTATGATTTAAAGATTGCTGTACTAGTCATGCACGCTCAAGTTTTTTAGTCTCATTTCTTGTTTGTTTCACAATAAAAAACATTTTGCATCTTCAAAGTAGTAGGCATGTTGTGTAAATCAAACTATACAAACCCCCAAAAAAATCTATTTTAATTCCAGGTTGTAAGGCAACAAAATAGGAAAAATGCCAAGGGGGTGAATACTTTCGCAAGCCACTGTAAGTGTCTGATGTAAAAAAAAACAAAAAAACATTTGCATTGCTGTCAGAGTGATTAGAGGGACAATAGAGCACTGAGTATCAGGCCATTAGCGACTTGACGGTCATTAACGAGTTGGGTACTACAAACACATCAGTGCCATTAATGTACAGCATAGGAGGAGATTAATGTGGCTCAATGGTCACGTGGAATTTGACTGCGGTCATGACTCATGACTGCTGGAGTGACGGTAATACGGTCACCACAACAGCCCTAGATAGGAGTGGACAGGTGGCTCCACACTACTCAGAACTCTGGAGTAGCAGCTGATCTAAGCTGTCACAGCAACAAAACAGACTGGCTACACATTCCACACGACAACGTGTGCGTCAGGGCTGGGTGGAGCAGGGGCTGCCCCCTCCATACCCACTTCTTTCTTTCTCCGTTTTCTCTCTCCTTCTCTCTCCCCTTCTCTCTCTGTCATTCCCCCTCATACACATCTCTTTATTTTTTCTCTCTTTCCTTCTCTCAATCTCATACTCATCTCTCTCTCTCTGTCCAAACCCTATTTCTCTCCCTGTTTCTCTCTCTCTGCTGGCCCTGTGTTGACCTCGTAAGGGCCAGCCATTACCTGAGCCAGACTAAATCACAGCAGGGTAATGGAACATGCCACCTCCACACTGTTGACACGCACACACACACACACACACACACACACACACACACACACAGAAACCGCACGCTCTCACATTTTCCTTGCCCTTTTCCCTCTCTCCTCTACACTATTAGAAAATAGGGTTCCAAAAGGGTTCTTCGGCTGTCCCTATAGCAGAACCCTTTTTTATGTTCCAGGTAGAACTTCTTTGGATTTCATGTAGAGCCGTCATTGTAAAATATTGCCTAGTTAAATAAAGGTTAAATTTAAAAAAGTGGACTCGCTCTGATATACAATAGTTTTTCAGCTGTATGTAATAACACTTAAGATTTTCTGGGCTAGCAATGTAAGAAATAATACATAAAAAAAACAAAATACTGCATAGTTTCCTGAGGACTAGAAGCGAGGCGACCCTCTCTGTCTGCGCCATCTTGCTCTTCTACTATAGGGCACCCGAAGAATCCTTTTAGGTTCCAAATAGAAAAAAAGGTGCTAAGAGTGTAAGGTAGCTTTAACATGGTTATCATGTTAAATCCCTTACACAACCTGGAGGTGTGTTTTGGGTCATTGTCCTGTTGAAAAACAAATGACAGTCCCACTAAGTGCAAACCAGATGGGATGGCGTATTGCTGCAGAATGCTGAGGTAGCCATGCTGGTTAAGTGCGCCTTACATTCTAAATAAATCACTGACAGTGTCACCAGCAAAGTATCCCCACACCATCACACCTCCTCCATGCTTCACGGTAGGAACACACATGCGGAGATCATTCGTTCACCTACTCTGCGTCTCACAAAGACACGGCAGTTGGAACCAAAAATCTCCCATGTGGACTCATCAGACCGGTCTAATGTCCATTGCCTGATTCACAAAGTCTCCTCTGAACAGTTGATGTTGAGATGTGTCTGTTACTTGAACTCTGTCAAGCATTTATTTGGGCTGCAATCTGAAGTGCAGTTAACTCTAATGAACTTATCCTCTGCAGCAGAGGTAACTCTGGGTCTTCCATTCCTGTGGGGGTCCTCATTAGAGACAGTTTCATCATTGCGATTGATGGTTTTTGTGACTACACTTGAAGACCTTTAAAATAATGACTTACCTTCATGTGTTAAAGTAATAATGGACTGTCGTTTCTCTTTGCTTATTTGAGCTGTTCTTGCCATAATATGGACTTGGTCTTCTACCAAATAGGGCTATCTTCTGTATACCCACCCCTACCTTGTCACAACACAACTGATTGGCTCAAACGCATTAAGAACTTTTAACAAGGCACACCTGTTAATTGAAATGCATTCCAGGTGAATGCCAAGAATGTGCAAAGCTGTCATCAAGGCAAATGGTGGCTACTTTGAAGAATCTCAAATATAAAATATATTTTGTTTGTTAAACACTTTTTTGGTTACTACATGATTCCGTATTTGTTATATCATGGTTTTGATTTCTTCACTATTATTCTACAATGTAGAACATAGTAAAAAGTGTGTCTAAACTGTAAATCAAAAAATAGTACAGGAGGGCTCCAGACAAACTTTTCCCCTGGTGGCACTTGCGCCACTCACATTTTCAGTTGGTGACACTAGCCCATGATTTTGGAACATTTTTGGAATAATGTTATAAAGTACGTATTCAAACCCCATAACCTTTTCAAAATGTTGTTATGTTAAAGCCTTATTCTAAAATGGATTAAACATTATCTTTCCTCATCAATCTACATACAATACCCCACAATGACAAAGCATAAACAGGTTTTTAGACATTTTTGCAGATGTATAAAATAAGTAAAAAACTGAAACATCACATTTACATAAGTATTCAGACCCTTTACTCAGTACATTGTTGATGCACCTTTATTTGGGTAGTTTCTCCCATTGTTCTCTGCAGATCCTCTCAAGCTCTGTCAGGTTGGATGGGAACATTGCTGCACAGCTTTTTTCAGGTCTCTCCAGAGACATCCGATCGGGTTCAAGTCCGGGCTCTGGCTGGGCCACTCAAGGAAATTTGGAGACTTGTTCCGAAACCACTCCTTCGTTGTCTTGGCTGTGTGCTTAGGGTTGTTGTCCTGTTAGAAGGTGAACCTTTGCCCCAGTTTGAGGTCCTGAGCTCTCTGTACTTTGCTCCATTCATCTTTCCTTCGATCCTGACTAGTCTCCCATCATCAAGGATCTCTCTGTACTTTGCTCCATTCATCTTTCCTTTGATCCTGACTAGTCTCCCAGTCCCATCCATTGAAAAACATCCACACAGCATGATGCTGCCACCACCATGCTTCACTGTAGGGATGGTGCCAGATTTCCTCAAGACATGACACTTGGCATTCAGGCCAAAGAATTAAATCTTGGTTTCATCATACCAGATAATATTATTTCCCATGGTCTGAGAGTCCTTTAGGTGCCTTTTTGGCAAACTCCAAGCAGGCTGACATGTGCCTTTTACTGAGGAGTGGCTTCCGTCTGGCCACTCTACCATAAAGGCTAGATTGGTGGAATGCTGCAGAGATGGTTGTCCTTTTCCCATCTCCACAGAGGAGCTCCGGAGTTCTGTCAGAGTGACCATCAGGTTAAATCAAATCAAATCAAATCAAATTTATTTATAAAGCCCCCCTTACATCAGCTGATGTCACAGAGTGCTGTACAGAAACCCAGCCTAAAACCCCAAACAGCAAGCAATGCAGGTGTTGGTCACCTCCCTGACCAAGGCCCTTTCCCACCGATTGCTCAGTTTGGCTGGGCGGCCAGCTCTAGGGAGAGTATTGGTGGTTTCAAACTTCTTCCATTGAAGAATGAAAGTTTTTGGCACCCTTCCCCAGATCTGTGACTTGACAAAATCCTGTCTCAGAGCTCTACTGTCAATTCCTTCGACCTCATGGCTTGGTTTTTGCTCTGACATGCACTGTCAACTGTGGGACCTTATATAGACAGGTGTGTACCTTTCATGTCCAATCAATTGAATTTACCACAGGTGGACTCCAATCCAGTTGTAGAAACACTGGCCTACACACAATAATGTCAAAGTGGAAGTAAGGTTTTCAAAATGTTTACAAATTGAGGCAAGTTTTCAACCCATTTGTTATGGCAAGCCTAAATACGTTCAGGAGTAAATATTTGCTTGTAAATACTCACTCTGTGTGCAATAATAGCGTTTAACATGATTTGTTAATGACTATATCTCTGCAATTATCTGTAAGGTCCCTCAGTCGAGTAGTGAATTTCAAAAACAGATTCAACCACAAAGTCCAAGGAGCATGGTGAAGCTATTAATTACCCATTGGATTATGTATTAATACATCCAGTCACTACAAAGATACAGGCGTGTTTCCTAACTCATTTGCCGGAAAGGAAGGAAACCGCTCAGCGATTTCACCAGAAGGCCAACGGTGACTTTAAAACAGTTAGAGTTTAATGGCTTTGATAGGAGAAAAGGATGGATCAACAACATTGTAGTTACTTCACAATACTAACCTACTTGACAAAGTGAAAAAAAGGAACCTTGTACAGAATAAAAATGTGGCAAAGCACCTAACTTCTTGTCCTGAATACAAAGTGTTATGTTTGGAGCAAAACCAATACAATACATTACTGAGTACCACTCTCCATATTTTCAAGCATAGTGGTGCTGCATCATGTTATGGGTATGCTTGTAATCGGTAAGGACTGGGGAGTTTTTCAGGATAAAACATTTACGGATAAAACATTATGAATACTTTCTGAAGGCACTGTATACTGTAGATTGCTGCATGTTGCATAAATTATTATAACTATTGTGATGCATAATTGCCATGGTAATTTAATGAGCATGGTTAATGTAGTTATTCAACAAATCCACAATTGGCTTGCAAATGCTTACATCAAATACATCATGACAGCACAATCAATCTGGCACCGTTGCCACAGGAGATTATGTCAAGTTGGCTGGATGGCCTTTGGGTGGTGGAACATTCTTGATACACACGGGAAACAGTCTCTTCCCCTTCCTCTACACTGATTGAAGTGGATTTAATAAGTGACATCAATAAGTGTAGGCCAGTCAAGTTCTTCCACACCGATCTTAACATACCATTTCTGTATGGACCTCGCTTTGTGCATGGTGCACGCATGTTGCAACCGAGGACAGAAGATTTTTACGCGCTACGCGTTTCAGGACTCGGTAGTCCCGTTCTGTGAGATTGTGTGGCCTACCACTCCTAGACGTTTCCACTTCACAAATAGAGCGCTTACAGTTGACCGGGGCAGCTCTAGCAGGGCAGAATTACTTTTCATTAGCTGTAATGGGGTGCCCTCGAGGCCCAGCAGTCCTGCGGCAGCTACTGCTACTGCTGCTGCCACTACTACTACTACTACTACAACAAACTTGAGAACTTTATTGTGGGGCAATAGTCATGCTAGCATGGTTCAGACTGGCTGGGACCAGTTCACTTGGCTCAACATAGGCATGCTTGACCAGGCCAGTCCATTCCAGGAACAGAATGGAGAGCTGGACATTATCTATGTAGACAGACTGACCATAACATATGTAGCTTCCCCGGCACTCTCTCTTTACTTTCTTTCTCTCTCCCCTTTTTTCAAACATTGCTGCTTGCTGAAGCATCACGTCCATCTGTTGCCATCACTCCCTCCCTCCCCTCCGCCAGTCTCTCCCTCCATCTCTCTGTATGTCCATCAGTTCCACTTCCAGTTTTATTCTATTATTCTCCAGTCTCCTCTCTTTCTCTACAGTTCCACTCTTTCTGCAAATTTTCTCACCCTGAACCATGCACACACATACTCACACCCATGTGATCACACACGCACACACACACACACACACACAAACACACATACACACTACTGTCTCGCTGAGGTGCTGTTATCACTGACTGCCCTCAGTGACCAGAGAGAGAGACAGAGAGGGAGAGAAATGAGAGAGAGAGGGGAGAGAGAGTCGAGAGAGAGAGAGAGAATGACAAATAGAGATGGATGAAGAATGTTAGGCTGGCTCTAGTGGTCACTCTCTGATGAGAGGAGCTGATGCCGCCGGAAGATTTGCTCAACAGTTGACCAGCCGATGCAGACAAGTCAGAGTGAGGCTACGGTCGGCAAGTGTCCGTGTGTGTGTACATGCATGCTGCAATAGGATTGTGACTGCTCAATGTCTGCTCAACATTTGGACATGTAACTGAACAAATGTACTTTCTCAAAATGATTCAACGTACAATTGTAAGGCAACCAGCTGCAAATGGATTGTGAGCTTGCTCAATATTTGGGCATATACTGTAGCTGAACCAACATACATTCTCAAGTTGAATTGTATGTTCAGTCAACTTTGAATTTATAGGTGAGTGAGCATACAATTCAACATGAGAACTTATTCTACCTTATTCTACCTTACTACCGATCCTCGACTTCGGCGATGTCATTTATAAAATAGCCTCCAACACTCTACTCAACAAATTGGATGAAGTCTATCACAGTGCCATCCGTTTTGTCACCAAATCCGCATATTCTACCCACCACTGCAACCTGTACGCTCTCGTTGGCTGGCCCTCGCTTTATACTCGTCGCCAATCCCACTGGCTCCAGGTCATCTACAAGTCTCTGATAGGTAAAGCCCCGCCTTATCTCAGCTCACTGGTCATCATAGCGGCACCCACCCGTAGCACGCGCTCCAGCCGGTATATCTCACTGGTCACCCCAAAAGCCAATTCCTCCTTTGGCCGCCTTTCCTTCCAGTTCTCTGCTCCCAATGACTGGAACGAACTACAAAAATCACTGAAGCTGGAGACTCATATCTCCCTCACTGGCTTTAAGCACCAGCTGTCAGTGCAGCTCACAGATCTCTGCACCTGCACATAGCCCATCTGTAAACAGCCCATCCTACTACCTCATCCACATACTGTATTTATTTATTTATCTTGCTGCTTTGCACCCCAGTAACTTGCACATTTATCTTCTGCACATCTACCATCCCAATGTTTAATTGCTATATTGTAATTACCTCGCCACCATGGCCTATTTGTTGCCCTTCCTCCCGTATCTTACCTCATTTGCACTCACTGTATATAGACGTATTATTTGTTTTACATAAAATAATTTTTTTTCTTTTTTCTACTGTATTATTGGCTATATGTCTGTGTATTCCATGTGTAACTCTTTGTTGTTGTATGTATCAAACTGCTGTGCTTATCTTGGCCAGGTCGCAGTTGTAAATGAGAACTTCTCAACTAGCCTACCTGGTTAAATAGAGGTTAAAAAAATAATACATTTGCACATTTCCCAGTGTGCCACCCATGACAGTATTTGTTAGCGACAGAAACTTTGTTGTTGCATTCAATAGTTTTCAGTCCAAGCTTGGTGAGCTGAAGGCCTGGACTGACATCACAGAATTAAAAAAAATGTCTGATTTCTAGAAAACAGTAGGCTATATAGATTTAAACTAGCGTTGAGAACAAAGTGGTGTAGGTGGGCGGCAGCGGAATGAGGAGACGAGGAAACTGCCATTGGGCCTAGAAACAGCTCAGAGAGAAGAAAACTCACCTTAGTTATGAATGAATGATGAAAATATTGGAATAAAGTAGGCTAATGCAATTGAAGGCATGTATCAAATTCCTGCTTATACTGAAACTCCCAGTCATATACAACCATTATACTAATTTAAAGCAGTAATTCTATTTAGTCACCTAGATTATAATTTCAGCACCATTTTCATTGGTACAGCGCCATCGCTCTGCTTTTTGGACAGGACTTGTCGTGGGAAAGTACATAATTAGTCATGCTATCCAATGTTTAACTGCTTAAAGAATAGTAACTTGTTGTATAGATAGTGTTTTTTCTAACCTGATACAAACTTGTCTTGGTGTGACTTAGTCATGAGACTGTGCTTACAGTTAGAGACGTCTGGGTGCAACCGCAGCATGTGGAATCCCGTGGGTTTATGATCTACAGAAAGTAACATGTATGGAACCTTGCACAAAGGAGTACAATATAGTGTTTGTTGTTGTGAATGCAGTTAGACGGTTGAGCCCTCGGGCTATCAACCTCGTGCTATCTTAAAGTCTGCAACTAATTACCTTTTACACACTGCTGACTGCCACGTATACAAAAAGCGGTTGTATTTTCTCTATAAAAGCAGAGACCCGGCTATGTTTGTTAACCTTTCAACTCTGAACCATTCTTGGTGATGTTGATTGCTTAATTTTTGCAAATCTTATAATAAAGCTGTTGTTGGAAGAATCTACAGACTCTCTCTTCCTCTAGAAATTTCCTGACGGACTCCTCTAGATAAGTCAATTTATGTCCGATCTTTGTTTTCACTGAATCTATGTTTGAATATTTGGTAACAATTAGGCTGGGGAAATGTTCGCTAAGTTGAGGTGAGTGCTAATATTAATCTTTATTTCAGTTTGCTCATATACAGTGGGGGAAAAAAGTATTTGATCCCCTGCTGATTTTGTACGTTTGCCCACTGACAGAGAAATGATCAGTCTATAATTTTAATGGTAGGTTTATTTGAACAGTGAGAAACAGAATAACAACAAAAAAATCCAGAAAAACGCATGTGAAAAATGTTATGAATTGATTTGCATTTTAATGAGGGAAATAAGTATTTGAACCCTCTGCAAAACATGACTTAGTACTTAGTGGCAAAACCCTTGGCAATCACAGAGGTCAGACATTTCTTGTAGTTGGCCACCAGGTTTGCACACATCTCAGGAGGGATTTTGTCCCACTCCTCTTTGCAGATCTTCTCCAAGTCATTAAGGTTTCGAGGCTGACGTTTGGCAACTCGAACCTTCAGCTCCCTCCACAGATTTTCTATGGGATTAAGGTCTGGAGACTGGCTAGGCCACTCCAGGACCTTAACTACTTAGGGAGCAGTGGGACCCATTTTCAATGCCCTGGCTGAGGGAAGGAGGTTCTCACCCAAGATTTGACGGTACATGGCACCTGTCCATCGTCCCTTTGATGCGGTGAAGTTGTCCTGTCCCCTTAGCAGAAAAACACCGCCAAAGCATAATGTTTCCACCTCCATGTTTGACGGTGGGGATGGTGTTCTNTCATTGCAACTCCACGAGGTGAGATCTTGCATGGAGCCCCAGGCCGAGGGAAATTGACAGTTCTTTTGTGTTCTTCCATTTACGAATAATCGCACCAACTGTTGTCACCTTCTCACCAAGCTGCTTGGCGATGGTCTTGTAGCCCATTCCAGCCTTGTGTAGGTGTACAATCTTGTCCCTGACATCCTTGGAGAGCTCTTTGGTCTTGGCCATGGTGGAGAGTTTGGAATCTGATTGATTGATTGCTTCTGTGGACAGGTGTCTTTTATACAGGTAACAAGCTGAGATTAGGAGCACTCCCTTTAAGACTGTGCTCCTAATCTCAGCTCGTTACCTGTATAAAAGACACCTGGGAGCCAGAAATCTTTCTGATTGAGAGGGGGTCAAATACTTATTTCCCTCATGAAAATGCAAATCAATTTATAACATTTTTCACATGCGTTTTTCTGGATTTTTGTTGTTGTTATTCTGTCTCTCACCGTTCAAATAAACCTACCATTAAAATTATAGACTGATCATTTTTTTGTCAGTGGGCAAACGTACAAAATCAGCAGGGGATCAAATACTTTTTTCCCTCACTGTATATGTAACCCGATTCAGGAAACTAGGTCGTTAGGAAACGACCACTAGAGATGGTCACCTCGCTTCAGGTTGTTAGGAAACTACTCAGTATTTCGTTTTTGTTATGTATTATTTCTTACATTGTTAGCCCAGAAAATCTCAAGTGTTATTACATACAGCCGGGAAGAACTTCTGGATATAAAATTGAATTCAACTTACCAACATTACGACCAGGAATACAACTTTTACCGTAGTGGATCCTTTGTTCGGACCTCCACCCTGGACATGGGATCTTATCCCAGAAGCCGACCCAAGACAAAGCGGTCGCCGCAGGAGAGGCAGACGGAGCGGAACTACTGGTCAGACTTAGATGGCAAGCACACCATCCACCTCTTCAATGTCCAATCTCTAGACAACAAGGTGGACGAAATTATGGCACGAGTTGCCTTCCAGAGAGACATCAGAGATTGTAACATTCTCTGTTTCACGGAAACATGGCTCACTTGGGATATGTTGTCAGAGTCGGTACAGCCACCCGGTTTCTTCATGCATCGCGCCAACAGAAAAAAACCTCTCCGGTAAGAAGAAGGCAGGGGGTGTATGCCTTATGATTAACGACTCATGGTGTAATCATAACAACATACAGGAACTCAAGTCCTTTTGTTCACCTGAACTAGAACTCCTTACAATCAAATGCCGACCGCATTATCTACCAAGAGAATTCTCTTTGATTATAGTCACAGCCGTGTATAAACAGGAAACGCCCGTCAGGTCTATCCAATGCTGGTCTGACCAATCGGATTCCAAGCTTCAAGATTTCTTCGATCACGTGGACTGGGATATGTTCCGGGTAGACTCAGACAACAACATTGATGTATACGTTGACTCGGGGAGCGAGTTTATTAGCAAGTGCATCTGTGATGTGGTACCCACTGTGACTATTAAAACCTTCCCTAACCAGAAACCGTGGATTGATGGCAGCATTCGCGCAAAACTGAAAGCGCGAACCATCGCTTTTAATCATGGCAAGGCGACTGGAAACATGACCGAATACAAACAGTGTAGCTATTCCCTCCACAAGGCAATCAAACTGTACTGATGGCCTGCATCTGATTACAGTTTAAGGGGAGGGAACAGTGGTGAGGCTGCCTCTCACCCGACTCACTGTCCCTCCTCTCTCCCTCCCTCAGCTGAGAAAAGGGGACACAGTCTTCCAGCTGATGGCGAAGCTTAAGTCGCACTGCATTACTTCTGCCTCATGCATCAATTAATGTTGTTACTCCTATGACCAGAGAAAGTGAAATATTCCTTGATATTAAAAAGACACAAGCCGCAAATAATAACACAAGCTTATCAAAATGCATGTTTTATGGCTTAAAAAACTGTTGAACATATGCTGAAAAAAAACTTAAACATGAATTTACACTACATGTATGTGGACACCCCTTAAAATTAGTGGATTCGGCTATTTAAGCCACACACGTTGCTGACTGATGTATAGAATCGAGCACACAGCCATGCTATCTCCATAGACAAACTTTGGCAGTAGAATGGCCCGTACTGAAAAGCTCAGTGACTTTCAACATGGCACCGTCATAGCACGCCACCTTTCCAACAAATCAGTTCGTCAAATTTCTGCACTGCTAGAGCTACCCCGGTCAACAGTAAGTGCTGTTATTGTGAAGTGGAGATGTCTAGAAGCAACAACGGCTCAGCCGTGAAGTGATAGGCCACAGAAGCTCACAGAACGGGACTGTCGAGTGCGTAGTGCGTAAAAATTGTCTGTCCTTGGTTGCAACACTAACTACCGAGTTCCAAACTGCCTCTGGAAGCAACGTCAGCACAATAACTATTAGTCGGGAGCTTCATGAAATGGGTTTCCATGGCCGAGCAGCCACACACAAGCCTAAGATCACCATGCGCAATGCCAAGCGTCGGCTGGAGAGGTGAAAAAGCATGCCGCCATTGGACTCTGGTGTGTCGAATCACGCTTCACCGCCTGGCAGTCCGATGGACGAATCTAGGTTTGGCAGATGCCAGGAGAACGCTACCTGCCTGAATGCATAGTTCCAACTGTAAAGTTTGGTGGAGTAGGAATAACGGTATGGGACTGTTTTCATGGTTCCGGCTAGGCTCCTTAGTTCCAGTGAAGGGATATTTTACACTACAGCATATAATGACATTTTAGATGATTCTGTGCTCCCAACTTTGTGGCAACAGTTTGGGGAAGGCCCTTTCCTGTTTCAGCATGATAATGCCCCCGTGCACAAAGCGAGGTGTATACAGAAATGACTGACTGGCCTGCACAGAGCCCTGACCTCAACCCCATCGAACACCTTTGGGATGAACAGGAACGCCAACTGCGAGCCAGGCCTAATCACCCAATATCAGTGCACACCCTCACTAATGCTCTTGTGGCATTATCAAAGCATGTCTAACCTATGCAAAATACCACTATAACATTTTCCCCACTTCTCTGCGTTGTCACGTATTGCTGCCCATATGAAAGCTTTGGTAGAGAATGTGTGATCAACAAACGGTATGAGAGTAGATATGGATATATTTTTTTAATTGGTCCCCGTTAAGATTCCTTGATATTTAATCTCCCTGTTACTCATGAGCTGATCTGCTATCTGTATAACTATCAACTCGATTTTGCCAAATAGTGAAATGTATCCCTTCCTATCAAATAAACGTCAGAATCCAACTTTAGTCCGAACCACACCATATTCCTGCCAAGTTAGACAGCAGGCTGCCATTAGACCACACACTTCACATGATACTTCCTACCACAAAATCTACCACTTGCAGGAATATGGTGCCGGCTTTATTGTGGTATGGTTATTTTCCGTCGCCAACCACCAGAATGAGTCCAACCAATACATAGTCCCGATGTTGTGTCCCAAAGCTAGAGTGCGCTCTGTGTTAAGATAGCCTAGGCCTACTGCTGAAATGCTCTGAATTAATTGAGGAACATGATAAAGCTCTGAATTTATCAACGTCCTGTTTTACAATTCACAACAATGTCATTGGCGATCAAAGTTACTCTATGAATATCAGTTTCACTTGCTGTGAAATCTTTACACAGTGGTGCAGCCAAGCCGGTAATGTGGCGCAGAGACAATCTTATTCTGGGAGAACCCTGAGTGACTGACCCTACTGTATCTTGGCTTTAAATGGACACTTCCGATTATTTCCCTGCTCTCAGGATAAATATGAATTATTCCTCGTATTGAAATTTTGTAGATTTTCAGGAAAATATGAATCCCTTTACAGGAGACTACAACATAAGTGTAACGCCCTGGCCATAGAGAGCCCTCTAGGTTTCTCTATGGTATGTTGGGTCAGGGTGTGACTTAAGTATTCTAGGGAACTTTATGTTTGTTTTGAGTTGGTTCCCAATTAGAGGCAGCTGGTTGTCGTTGCCTCTAATCTAGTTGGTTCCCTTTCCCACCTGCGTTGTGGGTTATTATTTGTATTTGGTTGTGTGTGCCTGGGTTGAGCCACACCTGCGTTACGGTCTTTATTTGTTTATTGTTTTTGCCAGTTGCACTAAGTATTAAAAGTATGTATACTGGAACCCTCGCTGCATCTTGGTCTGGTCATTATGAAGATCGTGACAATAAGCATCAAGCACGTCCACATCAATTAAATTTCGCTTTCTGTAGTCAAACACAACAAGTAACTGAATCCCATGTGCCTGTTAGGCTATAGTTCAACCTAATAATCTAATATAGAATAGACTACTTTTGCTTTCAGATTACATTTAAAAGCAAGTTACAAGGAAGAACACAAAAAGCCTACTCATCAAACAGATGTGTCCTGTTGTGGGGGTAAAAGGTACTTCATCATGTGCAATCATGCAACAGGCAATGTAAAATAGTCAATCCATTCTGAAATGTAAAATAAAAACAGGCAGAACCTAATCCGAACAAACGTCCATATATATATATTTAAAAAATATTATTTTCTACTTTGTGTTATACAGCGCATTCAAAAGGTATTCAAACCTCTCAAATCTAGGGGGGGGGGGCTTTTTTTCCGGGAAACTCTGAGACTTCACCTCCAGGTTGAGAGCTTCAAGTTCCTTGGTGTCCACATCACCAACAAACTATCATGGTCCAAACACACCAAGATAGTCGTGAAGAGGGCACGACAAAGCTTATTCCCCCTCAGGACACTGAAAAGATTTGACATGGGTCCTCAGATCCACAAAAGGTTCTACAGCTGCACCATTGAGAGCATCCTGACTGGTTGCATCACTGCCTGGTATGGCAACTGCTCGGCCTCCGACAGCAAGGCACTACAGAGGGTAGTTGCGTACGGCCCAGTACATTACTGGGGCCAAGCTTCCTGCCATCCAGGACCTCTATATTAGGCGGTGTCAGAGGGAGGCCCTACAAATTGTCAAAGACTCCAGCCACCCTAGTCATAGACTGTTCTCTCTGCTACCGCACGGCAAGCGGTACCGGAGCACCAAGTCTATGTCCAAAAGGCTTCTTAACAGCTTCTACCCCCAAGCCATAAGACTCCTGAACAGCTAATCAAATATATGTTATGCTGCTGCTACTCTCTGTTCATTATCTATGCATAGGTAGAGTTAAAGTGACTATGCATTATCTCTACCTACATGTACATATTACATCAATTACCTCGACTAACCGGTGCCCCAGCACATTGATTGACACTGTACCGGTGTACCCCATCTACAGCTGCTCTTTAATTATTTGTTACTTTTTCTTATTTTTCACTTATAACACTTATTTTTCTTAACTGCATTGTTGGTTAAGGGCTTGTAAGTAAGCAAGGTCTACACCTGTTGTATTCGGCACATTTGACAAGTAACATTTGAGACTCGAAATTGAGCTCAGGTCCATCCTGTTTCCATTGATCATCCTTGAGATGTTTCTACAACTGGATTGGAGTCCACCTGTGGTAAATTCAATTGATTGGACATGATTTGGAAAGGCACACACATCTATATAAGGTCCCACAGTTGACAGTGCATGTCATAGCAAAAACCAAGCCATGAGGTCAAATTAATTGTCGTAGCGCTCCAAGACAGGATTGTGTCGAGGCACAGATCTGGGGAAGGGTACCAAACAGTTTCTGCAGCCTTGAAGGTCCCCAAAAACACAGCGGCCTCCATCATTCTTAAATGGAAGAAGTTTGGAACCACCAAGACTCTTCCTAGAGCTGGCCGCCTGGCCAAACTGAGCAATTGGTGGAGAAGGGCCTTGGTCAGGGAGGTGACCAAAAACCGATGGTCACTATGACAGAGCTCCAGAATTCCTCTGTGGAGATGGGAGAACTTTCCAGAATGACAACCATCTCTGAAGCACTCCACCAATCAAGCCTTTATGGTAGAGTGGCCAGATGGAAGCCACCCCTCAGTAAAAGGCATGACAGCCTGCTTGGAGTTTGCCAAAAGGCACTTAAAGGACTCTCAGACCATGAGAAACTAGATTCTCTGGTCTGATGAAAAAAAGATTGAACTCTTTGGCCTGAATGCCAAGCGTCACGTCTGGAGGAAACCAGGCACCATCCCTGCGGTGAAGCATGGTGGTGGCAGAATCATGTGGTGGGGATGTTTTTCAGTGGCAGGGACTGCAAAGTATAGAGAGAGCCTTGATGAAAACCTGCTCCAGAGCGCTCAGGACCTCAGACTGGGCCAAAGGTTCACCTGCCAACAGGACAACGACCCTAAGCACACAGCAAAGACAACGCAAGAGTGGCTTCGGGACAAGTCTCTAAATGTCCTTGAGTGACCCAGCCAGAGCCCGGACTTGAACCTGATCTAACATCTCTGAAGAGACCTGAACATAGCTGTGCAGTGACGCTCCCCATCCAACCCGACAGAGCTTGAGAAGATCTGCAGAGAAGAATGGGAGAAACTCCCCAAATACAGGTGTGCCAAGCTTGTAGTGTCATACCCAAGAAGAGGCGCTGTTGTGCCCTCTTCATGACTGTGCGGGTTTGTGTGGACCATGTTAAGTCCTTAGTGATGTGGACGCCGCCCTCCCTCCTCTCTGTCTGTCTCTTCTCTCTACCTCAAGGCTCTCCAACCCTGTTCCTGGAGAGCTACCGTCCTGTAGGTTTTCGCTAATCTAGCTCACCTGATTCTAATAATGAACTGGTTAATAAGCTGTATCAAGTTAAATACAACAGGGGTTGTAATGAAAACCTACAGGAGGGTAGCTCTCCAGGAACAGGGTTGGAGAGCCTTGAGGTAGAGAGAAGAGACAGACTGAGAGAGGAGGGAGGGTGGCCTCCACCAGGAACAGGGTTGGAGATCCATACTCTTTATCCCCTATCTTTTTCTTCTCTCTCCCTCCCCCTTCTTTCATCCCCTCAACCCTCTCA
Source organism: Hucho hucho (assembly GCA_003317085.1). Taxonomy (NCBI): domain Eukaryota; kingdom Metazoa; phylum Chordata; class Actinopteri; order Salmoniformes; family Salmonidae; genus Hucho; species Hucho hucho. The sequence continues at coordinate 437,529 of QNTS01000487.1, forward strand.
CTCCCTCTGAAACTGTCTGTGTCTGTCTGCCGTTCTGCCTGCCTGCCCTTGTCTGTCTGCCTTCCTGTCTGTTTCTCTCTCTGTCTGTCTGTCTGTACAACAGTCTCTGGGCTGCTTGAACCCAAAAAGCCATGATCATAGAAGAAATGTCTACCAGGCCGTGCCCATCCTTGTGCAGTGGCAGGTACAGGGCTGCAGCTTTAACTTCTGAAGGATAGGGTCTATTTTTCAGAATTTCCGCCTGACTGATGTGCCCAAAGTAAACTGCCTGTTACGCAGGCCTATAAGCCGGGATATTCATATAACTGGTAGCATTGGATAGAAAACACTTTGAAGTTTGTAGAAATGTTAAAATAATGTATGAGACTATAACACAATTGATATGGCAGGCGAAAAACCAATCGTAACTGAGGTCCCAGGCTCTTATAATGGAAAGCTATGTAATATGTAATTCTAGCTTCCAGATTGCAATTCCTATGGCTTCCACTAGATCACAACAGTCTTTGTTCATTGTTTCAGAATTTAGAGTTTTGGCACAAAGAGTCCCGGTACAATATCAGTCTGTCGGCGTGTGACGAAGAGGACGCGCGCTTACTAATTTGACTTTTCTATTGAAAATACTACTTTCCGTATGAGATATTATAGTTTATTTACATATTTATGTTTAATATTACGATCATTTTTTTGAATTGCGCACCCTCCAATTTCACCAGATGCTGTCGACTGGTGTCCCGCTAGAAATTGACACGGGTCCTCTGAAGCTATTGTATCAGACCCCCGGTGGCTGTACAATCATTTGTCCGTGCCACAGGGTGGCACACACCTTCTCCACTACACCCTCCCAGGAATTTTTTTGAAAGACATCGGAGCCTAGAAAAAACTCCAAAGTCTTCATCCCATCTTCATCCTGAATCCCCCTGGTAACCGTGGAGCGGCCCCTGTCTGAAGCTGGCCTGCCCAGAGCAATTCACTCTTTCCCCAATTGACTCTAGCTGAGGAGGCCCCATCACACACTTTTAGAGCGTTTGAGAGAACCTTAACATCCTGTAACAAAAACTGTCACGTCATCTGAATACGCAGACAATGCTATTGTGGGACCCTTCATAACCCCTGGCACAAGAGAAACCAGTAAGCCTCACTCTTAAAAAACAGTAAACTCATCTAAGAGAAAAAAAACATCCCCAATCACAAAGACTTTCATTGTTTTGCAACAAGTACTGGTGGTCCACACGGTCAAAAGCCTACTCCTGATCAAAAGAAAGCAAACCCACATTCACATCAGACAGTTTACAAATGTCTAAAACATCTCTTATTAGAAAGAAGTTATCAACACTAGAGCGGTCAGGTACACAATAAGACTGGTCCTAAGGGACCAACAACCCCAGATATTCTTTCAACCTGTTTGAGAGACACTTAGATTTTATTTTATATTCTGCACACAGCAATGCAACAGGTCGCCAGTTTTTTAAAAGAGCCAAATCCCCCCTTTTGGCAACAATGAAAGCATAGCACGTTGACAGGATACAGGAAGAGAACCCTCATGAAAAGATTCACACACCACTTCATAAATAAACCCCCCAATAGACCCACAAAAGTGCTTATAGAAATCAGATGGTAAACCATCGATGCCAGGGGCTCGGCCTGATGAGAGCTGCATAACTGCAGTGGACAGCTCCTGCAGTGTAATGTCAGAGTCCAAACCAGCTCTCTGCTCAGGGCCCAGGGCCCAATTGAGGAAGTCCATGTAACAACTGCTCAGCACACAGAGGATCACAATCCTCCGCCTTGTAGAGGGCAGAGTAGAAATCCACGGCATGTTGGCGCATTTCACCGTCATCCGTGGTCACCTTCCCATCCGGGAGACGAAGGCAGACCATCTGTTTGCGTTGCAATGTCGACTGCCCTAGGTAAAAAATAAATAAACGCTAGGAGCATCCATGTCCTTGAAGGTAGCAAAGCGAGACCTAATCAAGGCACCCTTCACTCTCATGTAAAAACAACCTCCGTTCATGTCTCTTCAATTCCATATTTTAGCCTTCCCAATCTCCCACCATTGTCTCAAGGACTTAAAATTACATTTAATAGCCGTCGATTTTTCACAAAACAACAAAAATGTTTCACAAAACATGGCATCACGTAATAACTTAACATTAAAATACCAATACGATGATGAACTGCGTGGACAAGTGAATATCAATTATAACAATATGATGATCAGAAAAACCCACAAGAGTAATGTCACACCATTACAACCCTACTACAGTAGTGCTCAGATACATACAACCTGTCTAACCTTGCTGCACTAACACGACCTTCATTAACTTTTAGCCATGTGTACTGCTTAACTTTTGTATTTCTTACTCTCCACACATCAGAACTCAGTTAACTTCTCAGGGAGCAGCTCCCGAGGTGACGGTTTTGGAGAGCCTGGCGTGCCCAAAGTAAAATGCCTCCCATTCAGGCCCAGAAAATAGGATATGCATATATTTAGTACCATTGGATAGGAAACACTCTGAATTTTCCAAAACTGTTAACCATTTGTCTGTGAGTGAAACAGAACAGATATGGCAGGCAAAACCCCGAGGAATTTCTGTCCTGGAAAAAGTGATTTTGACACATTGCTCATTTGGGAACCCCTCCCTCATGAAAAGGACCATATAAGGGCATATGAATGCAGTACACGTCGCTTCCTTATGATGTCAACAGCCTCGAGATGGTGTTTTCCTCCATTTTGGATGCTTTAGACCAGAGAAAAAGACCAAACAAGTGAGTCCCCCCTTGATGACAACAGTACCCAGGGCGCGCGCCCGAGAAGTCGCACAGTGTCTTATTTATCCTCGTTATTGATCAGTTTATATTCCGGTTGATTTATAATAGTAAATATACGTAAAAGTGTTCCTAAGGATACATTTAAAATTATGTTTGAATGTTCTTGGACAAGTTTATAGGTATAAGATGAACGAGTTCGCGCCACGTTTCAATGGACTAGTGGAGGCTGTCGTTTCTGACTATGACGCGCGAACCAAATGGAGATTTATGGATAAAATACATGACTTTTTCTAACAAAAGAACCATGGATTGTCTTCGTTGGACACTTAGGATGACCTCAGCAGAAGTTCTTCAACAGGTAATTGATTTGTTTTCGCTGTGAAATGTGTTATGTGTGTGCCACGCTGGCTAATGAATTCATGGCTATGAGAAAGTATGTGAGGTGCTGCCCTCAAACAATCAAATGTAGTGCTTTCGCCGTAAAGCCTTTTTGAAATCTGACAACGCTGTGATATTGCCAAGAAACAGAGCTTTTGATGAGTATGAAACACTTGTATATTGGTGGATGTTTAATAATTCAACTTTGGGATTTTTAATTTGGCGCTTTACATTTTACCTGGTGGTGTCGGGAGTGGGTCGCTAGCGA
>QNTS01000487.1:446912-476287 GCA_003317085.1 Hucho hucho
GTCGTCTGTGGACCTATTGGGACGGTAAGCAAATTGGAGTGGGTCCAGGGTGTCTGGCAGGATGGAGGTGATATGATCCTTGACTAGTCTCTCAAAGCACTTCATGATGACGGAAGTGAGTGCTACGGGGCGATAGTCATTTAGCTCAGTTACCTTAGCTTTCTTGGGAACAGGAACAATGGTGGCCCTCTTGAAGCATGTGGGAACAGCAAACTGGGATAGGGACTGATTGAATATGTCCGTAAACACACCAGCCAGCTGGTCTGCGCATGCTCTGAGGACACGGCCAGGGATGCCATCTGGGCCAGCAGCCTTGCGAGGGTTAACACATTTAAATGTTGTCCTCACGTTGGCTGCGGTGAAGGAGAGCCTGCAGGTTTTGGTAGCGGGCCGTGTTGGTGGCACTGTATTGTCCTCAAAGCGAGCAAAGAAGTTGTTTAGTTTGTCTGGGAGCAGGACGTCGTGGTCCGCGACGGGGCATGTTTTCTTTTTGTGGTCCGTGTTTGAATGTAGACCCTGCCACATTCCTCTCGTGTCTGAGCCGTTGAATTGTGACTCTACGTTGTCTCTATATAAACGCTTAGCTTGTTTGATTGCCTTGCGGAGGGAATAGCTACACTGTTTGTATTCAGTCATGTTTCCGGGTGCCTTACCCTGGTTAAAAGCAGTGGTTTGCGCTTTCAGTTTTGCGCGAATGCTGCCATCAATCCACAGTTTCTGGTTGGGGAAGGTTTTAATAGTTGCTATAGGTACAACATCACCAATGCACTTGCTAATAAACTCGCTCACCGAATCAGCGTATACATCAATGTTGTTGTCCGACGCTATGCGGAACATATCCCAGTCCACGTGCTCGAAGCAATCTTGCAGCGTGGAATCAGATTGGTCGGACCAGCGTTGAACAGACCTGAGAACGGGCGTTTCCTGTTTTAGTTTCTGTCTGTAGGCTGGGAGCAACAAAATGGAGTCATGGTCAGACTTGCCGAAAGGAGGGCGGAGAATAGCCTTGTATGCATCACGGAAGTTAGAATAGCAATGATCCAGGATTTTACCAGCCCGGGTGGCACATTCGATATGCTGATAAAATTTCGGAAGCCTTGTTTTCAAATTAGGCTTATTAAAATCCCCAGCCACAATAAATGCAGCCTCAGGATATGTGGTTTCCAATTTACATAGAGTCCAATGAATTTCTTTCAGTGCCGTCGATGTGTCAGCTTGAGGGGGGATGTACACGGCTGTGATTATAATCGAGGAGAATTCTCTTGGTAGATAATGCGGTCGGCATTTGATTGTAAGGAATTCTTTGTCAGGTGAACAAAAGGACTTGAGTTCCTGTATGTTGTTATGATCACACCACGTCTCGTTAATCATAAGACACACACCCCCGCCCTTCTTCTTACCAAATAAATGTTTGTTTCTGTCGGCGCGATGCGTGGAGAAACCAGGTGGCTGTACCAACTCAGATAACGTGTCCTGAGTGAGCCCTGTTTCCGTGAAGCAAAGAACGTTCCAGTCTCGGATGTCTCTCTGGAAGGCAACCCTTGCTCTGATTTTGTCCACTTTGTTGTCCAGAGACTGGACATTGGCAATTAGAATACTCGGGAGATGTGCACGATGCGCCCGTCTACGTAGCTTCACCAGAAGACCGCCGCGTTTCCCCCTTCTCCTGCGCCGCCGTTGTTTTGAGTCGCCGGCTGGGATCCAGTCTATTGTCCTAGTTGGTGGACCAAACAGAGAATCCGCTTCGGGAAAGTCGTATTCCTGGTCGTAATGTTGGTAAATTGACGTTGCTCTTATATCCAATAGTTCCTCTCGGTTGTATGTAATAAAACTTTATATTTCCCGGGGTAACAATGTAAAAAGTAATACATAAAAAAACTAAATACTGCATAATTTCCTGAGAACGTGAAGCGAGGCTGCCATCTCTGTCGGCGCCGGAAGTCCATCCATGTCTCTTTCTCTCTGAGGAGCTAGAGGAATGTAGGTATAACTTACACACGCGTAAGCCACACACGCTTCCAGTCAGCACACATATGGTTAGACATCAAGATATATTTCCCTGCACACACTCTGGTTAACACATAGAGACCATAGGAGGTTGGTAGCATATTAATTGGGGAAGATGGGCTTGTGGTAATGGTTGGAGTGGAATAGGTGGAATGGTATCAAATAAATCCAACACATGGTTTTCATGTGTTTGATGCCATTCCATTTGCTTCGTTCCAGGCATTATTATGAGCTGTCCTCCCCTCAGCAACCTACTGTGATACACACACACACACACACACACACACACACATCAAAAGATACATACTCACAAGGAGAGACAGACACATGCAAATACTGTCACTGTCCCTCACATACTCATACACATAGCGCAACAAAATCATATACACATCTACATTAGCAGACACATACAAACACACAAACAAACAAAGACATATATACACACACACAGATCAAAATTCACAAAGAAACACACACCAGGTGAAAGACGTACAAATAAAACAAGACCAAAAGATTAACACATACACATTAGCAGACTGACACACACACAAACAGACTAACAAACTCCCAAGAAGGGTTCCTCCTAGCAGACAGTGGAGCAGAGAGTAGCAGGTTGGTGATGTGAAACATCAATTTCCAGGTTAGCTGCTCTCTGTGGCTCAGGCAGGTATCAGGCGTGACCCACCTGGGCCTGATAAGCAGCTGCAGGAGGCTGATCTGCCCCGCACCCAGTACGCTGCTCCATCTCCCCCCCAACAACACACAACATAGCCGCCCAGCATTCACACACACAGGTGCATGCACATGGACTCATTCAAACAGCCACACACCCACAAACTTACAGCATGAGAATGCACACCTTTCCCAAAACCAATGCCATCTAAATATATTAACCATGCACATCCAACTATACTAAAATAAAGAGACCACATTAAACAGTAGCGTGTGTGTTTGTGTGTGCGTGCACATGTGAGCACGCGTGCTTGCTCGCATGTGTGTATGAGGCGTGTGTGTGAGTGCTCCTTCATGTTCCCTCTAGCGGTCAGGTATAATTTACATGTTGAGTCACCGTCTCACTGTCACCTGTCAGCGGAGTCCTGGGTACTGCTGCAACTCTCACCTGGTACCTGGCCAGACTCCTCCAGCCACTTCCATTAACTTCTACGGCGGAGATCACTCTTAAAGCCTTCCTACTCCCTCAAAGTACACTACATGACCAAAATAATGTGGAAACCTACTCGTCAAACATCTCATTACAAAATCATGTGCATTAATATGGAGTTTGTCCCCTCTTCACGCTTCACTGCTATAACAGCCTCCACTCTTCCGGGAAGGCTTTCCACTAGATTTTGGAACATTGCTGCAGGACTTGCTTCCATTCAGCCACGAGAGCATTAGTGAGGTTGGGCACTGAAGTTGGGCGATTAGGCCTGTCTGTCTGTCTGTCTGTCGATGGGGTTGATGTCAGGGCTCTGTGCAGGCCAGTCAAGTTCTTTCACACCGATCTCAACAAACCATTTCTGTATCGACCTTGATTTGTGCATGGCGGTATTGTCATGCTGAAACAGGAAAGGGCCTTCCCCCAAACTGTTGCAACAAAGTTGGAAGCAAAGAATCGTCTAGAATTTCATTGTTTGCTGTAGTGTTAAGATTTCCCTTCACTGGAACTAAGGGGCTAGACCCGAACCATGAAAAACTGTCACAGACCATTATTCCTCATCCACCAAACTTTTTGTTGTCACTATGCATTGGGGCAGGTAGCGTTCTCCTGGCATCCGCCAAACCAAGATTCGTCCGTCGGACTGCCAGATGGTGAAGTGTGTTTCGTCACTCCAGAAAACGTGTTTCCACATTCTCTGCAGTGATTTGTTGGAAAGGTGGGATCCTATGACGGTGCCACATTGAAAGTCACTGAGCTCTTCAGTAAGGCCATTCTACTGCCAATGTTTGTCTATGGAGATTGCATGGCTGTGTGCTCAATTTTATACACCTGTCAGCAACATGTGTGACTGAAATAGCCAAATCCACTAATTTGAAGCGGTGTCCACATACAGTACTAGTCTAAAGTTTGGACACATTGTCATTTAAAGGTTCTTCTTTATTTTACTATTTTATTCATTGTAGAATAATAGTGAAGACATCAAAACAATGAAATAACACATATGGAATCATGTAGAAACTAAAAAAGTGATCTTTTTTTTTTTTTTATTCTTTAAATAGCCACCCTTTGCCCTGATGACAGCTTTGCACACTCTGGCATTCTCTCAACCAGCTTCACCTGGAATGCTTTTCCAACAGTCTTGAAGAAGTTCTCACATATGATGAGCACTTTTTGGCTGCGGTCCGACTCACCCCAAACCATCTCAATTTGGTTGAGGTCGGGGGATTGTGGAGGCCAGGTCCTCTGATGCAGCACTCCATCACTCTCCTTCTTGGTAAAATAGCCCTTACACAGCCTGGAGGTGTGTTGGGTCATTGTCCTGTTGAAAAACAAATGATAGTCCCACTAAGCCCAAACCAGATGGGATGGTGTATCACTGCAGATTGCTGTGGTAGCCATGCTGGTTAAGTGTTCCTTGAATTCTAAATAAATCACAGACAGTGTCACCAGCAAATCACCCCCACACCATAACACCTCCTCCTCCATGCTTTACGGTGTGAAATACACATGCAGAGATCATCCGTTCACCCACACCGCGTCTCACAAAGACACGACTCAAGACCAAATGACACATTTCCACTGATCTCATATCCATTGCTTGTGTTTCTTGGCCAAAGCAAGTCTCTTTTTCTCATTGGTGTCCTTTAGTAGTGGTTTCTTTGTAGTAATTCGACCATGAAGGCCTTATTCACAAAGTCTCCTCTGAACAGCTGATGTTGAGATGTGTCTGTTACTTGAACTCTGTGAAGCATTTATTTGGGCTACAATTTTTGAGGTTGGTAACTCGAATGAACTTATCCTCTGCAGCAGAGGTAACTCTGGGTCTTCCTTTCCTGTGGCTGTCCTCATGAGAGCCAGTTTCATCATAACGCTTGATGGTTTTTGCAACTGCAATTGAAGAAACTTTCAAAGTTCTTGAAATGTTTCGTAGTGACTGCCCTTCATGTCTTAAGGTAATGGACTGTCGTTTCTCTTTGCTTATTTGAGCTGTTCTTGCCATAATATGGACTTGGTATTTTACGAAGTAGGGCTATCTTCTGTATACCACCCCTACCTTGTCACAACACAACTGATTGGCACAAAGAAGGAAATACATTTCACAAATTAACTTTAACAGGGCACACCTGTCAATTGAATTGAAATTAATTCCAGGTGACTACCTCATGAGGCTGGTTAAGAGAACGCAAAAAGTGTGCAAAGCTGTCATCAAGGCAAAGGGTGGCTTTTTGAAGAATCTCAAATATAAAATATATTTTGATTTGATTAACACTTTTTTGGTTACTACATGATTCCATATGTGTGATTTCATAGTTTGATGTCTTTACTATTATTCTAAAACCTTTGATCGGTAGTGTATATAGGGTAACATGTTGTCACGTGGCTGAGTGTAATTGTGTATGATAGTATACCACAGAACCATACCATGATGGATTGGATGTTTTCAGACGTTGCTGAACTGTAGAAACCATTATTTCCAGAGAGAGAAGGAGTGAATTGGGAAAGAGGGGGAGAGAGAAAGAGAGCGAGAGAGAGAGAAGGGATGATTAGATTAAAACAAAATAAAAGTCCCTCGTGCTAGTCACTTGGTGTTATTGGGTAGCGATGGGGAGAGTAGACATTAAGGCTGAGAGCTGAACAACACCAAAGGGAGAGGTAAGAAGTAAGAAGGCTTGGAGGGCTGCATCCAAATGGCACCATAATGAATACCCTATATAGTGTACTACTTTTGACGAAGGCCCATACGGCTCTGGTCAAAAGTAGTGGCAAAATATGGAGAGGGGTGCCATTTGGGTCACAGCCGAGAAGTAAGAAGATCAGCATTGTCCCTGTATAAAATCTGCAAGAGATTCAAGGAGAGGCATCAATGTATAGAGAAAGAAGAGGTTGGTCGTTTAGAAAAAGTCTGATGGGTTGAGAGATTGATATTTCTGAAAATGCAGGATGATATGCCTGCTCTGCACCAGCCAGGATTTATAGTGCACACACACAGCTTGCCAAACAGCCATGAGGGTGCAACACAATTACGATTTAGCCCAAATAAGCACAGAGTCCAGGAGCCTAGAAGCACACCTCTGCCTGGCACTGCTACAGTACAGTAACACTCAGACAATGACAAATACAGGCACAGTTTGCTGCTGTGGAACAGACAGTGTTTGGCTACCAGCCAGCACACACACACACAGACGCACAGACAGAGAGAAAGAAAGAGGGGGGAGGCGTCTCTCTCCCTCACAGGAGTTGGGTGTGTGAGGGTGCTGTGGGTGGTGAGAGGGTTTGCTATTACCTTTTTTGATAATTTCTTTATCTTTATAAAAATTGTTGCCTGCATGATTTAGGTTTAAGTGATTAATTTAGTGGTTGTATAGCCTACATTGTCAGGTGAGGTAGTTGATTGGGTTGCATTTGTTTGTTGGGGGTGTGGATGATGTCTCACGTGGAAAGTCGTCCCGGTATCTCCGCCATGGTTTCAGGTGTGTGCCTGAGGCAAATGTGATGTTGTTGGAATGAATAAAGCATTGGTTGTGTTTGTGAAAGAGAAATGCCTTGTCAACTGGCTGGTTGAGACAGGTGGTATTCTTAATGATGTGTTTTTGCAAAACACAACGCTTTTCTCCCCAGGGTTACTGGCTCCAGATCTGAGAGCGAGCCGGGGGGTCCAGAGCAGCTCCAGCCTCTGCCCAGGTCCAGACTCAACCCCAAACATCGGAATCGCAAGATGTCATAACAGCTGCCATAATATGGTCATAACACTGCCATGACCCATATATTTACAGCTGTTGTGACATACAGGTATATTGCATTATTTTACATCTGGTTATGACACCTACATAAGAGCAGGTGACATGGTTATTTTATGACATGGTTATGACCATTATGACACTGTGTGTCAAGTAAGGTTTTACCGAAAAGTTGATAAATAATGATGGGTATGACCATGCACCACAGGGTGATTTCTTTCCTTTGTTTGTTACCGCTGCTGGTTTTCTTACTTTCCATTTAATATTTTTTATGGATGTCACGTTGGTATGAAGGGATCGGGAGACAAGCGCAGGAATGCGTAATATGGGTTTTTATTTGCCCACATTACAGCGTGCCGTGTAAAGGCACAGGGACAAAAAAGAAACAAACACATATACAGAAAACACAGGGTTGAAACCCAAAACAAAATAGCAAGGAGTACCTGAAATAAATACAGACGCGCACAATGATCAAAACACAGGACGAGGCCCAGAATCATGTGCGCAATTCAACATAGAACGAAAGCCAAAACACACAGCACAGGTACTCACATGCACCAACGGACATAGAACAACAATCGACAGCCCAATGGAGAACCAAAGGGCAGATATATACAAACACTAATGATTGCCAATTGGGGCCAGGTGTGCGCAATGACAGTTCCGGAGGGATCTGTGACAATGGAGGCTTTAAAAGTGGGCTAGCGTATGAGTTCAGTAAACATTTTAAATGTGGTGTTCTTACAGGAGGCCCACAGTGATAGTGGTAATGAGGCAGGGTATGGAGTGGGAGTGGGTCCAATGTAAATGCAGGATTAGCAGTTCTGTTCTCATCAGGCCTAGACTTTAAACAACACTATCAACAAGGCAGGTCCTACAGGCCCTAGTTTTGTCGCACCTGGACTACTGTTCAGTGGTGTGGTCAGATGCCACAAAGAGGGGCCTTGGAAAATTACAATTGGCTCAGAACAGGGCAGCAGGGTTGGCCCTTAAATGTAGAGCTAGCATTAATAACATGCATGTAAATCTCTCATGGCTCAAAGTGGAGGAGAGATTGACTTCATCATTACTTGTTTTTGTAAGAAGTGTTGGCATGCTGAACGCACTAAGGTGTCTGTTTAACCTCTACAGGTACTGGGGCAGTATTCGGAAGTTTGGAGAGTCTGGCATGCCCAAAGTAAAATGCCTGCCACTCAGGCCCAGAAACTAGGATATGCACATAATTAGTAATATTGGATAGAAGACACTCTGAAGTTTCTAAAACTGTTAAAATATTGTCTGTGAGTATAACAGAACTGATATGGCAGGTGAAAACCCAAGGAATTTCTGTCCGGAAAAACGTTTTTTTGGGACATGCCTTTTTTCTAATGGCTGTCTATGGGATTTGCTGTAAAATAGGACCCAGGTTGCAGTATCTATGGCTTCCACTTCCACGCATGAAACCTTGTCTTTAGACAAGGTTTCATGCGTTTACCTTGAATAACAACCTTACAGAAGAAGAATATGTAAGTGGATGGAGTAAGTGGCTTTTGTGTTTTGAGCGCGAGATCGTGAGCGTGCTCTTCGGGATATTACTTTTCTATCGTTTAGGATATTATCCATGTGAATTATTATAGTTAGTATACATAAAAGTGTACCTAAGGATACATTATAAATTATGTTTGATTTGTTTAGGCAAAGTTAGGTATAATTTGAACGCTTTCTCTTCCCTGTACAATGGGCGAGTGGACGGTGGATTTTCTGAACATAACGTGCCAACAAAACAGAGATTTATGGATATAAACAATTACTTTTTCTAACAAAAGGAACATGAATTGTCTTGCTTGGACACTTTGGATTGCCCTCAGCAGAAGATCATCAAAGGTAAGCGATTTATTTTGCTCTTTTATGTGTTTTGTGAGACCCATGCTGGTTATGAAATTATGCTAATGCGGAAAAATATGTGAGGTGCTGTCCTCAGACAATCAAATGTTGTGCTTTCGCCATAAAGCCTTTTTGAAATCTGACAACGCTGTGAGATTGCCAAGAGTCTAAGCTTTTGAAGACTATGCAACACTTGTATATTGATAGCGTCCCAATGATCCTTAAGTAGTTATTTAAACTACTAGCACACAGCTCGGACACCTATATATACCACACAAGACATGCCACCAAAGGTCTCTTCACAATCCCCAAGTCCAGAACAGACTATGGGAGGCACACAGTACTGCATAGAGCCATGGCTACATGGAACTCTATTCCACATCAGGTAACTGATTCAAGCAGCAGAATCTGAATAAATAAATTGATAAAAATACACCTTTTGGAACAGAGGGGACTGTGAAGAGACGCACACAGGCACACATACACATGATAAGACACGCACTCTACACACACGTGCATATGGATGTTGTACTGTAAATATGTGGTGGTGGAGTGGTAGCCTGAGAGAACACACTGAATGTGTTGCGTAAGGTGTTATGAAATGTAATGTCATGTAGTATGTAACTGTTAAACTGTATGTAACTGTCTGATGTTGCTGGACGCCAAGACGAGTAGATAATAATAATAATATGGAGCCATAATAAATACAAATACAAAGCACTCAACTTGTACACACTGACTCTTGACTGATGATTGGCAAAAAGAAATGCATAAGATGATAGTTGGAGCTTTATTGTTAGATATCAAATCAAATTGTATTTGTCACATGCGCCGAATACACCTTACAGTGAAATGCGTACTTACAAGCCCTTAACCAACAATGCAGATTTAAGAAAAATACCTAAAAAAAGAAATAAATAAAAGTAACAAATAATTAAGAGCAGCAGTAAAATAACAATAGCGAGGCTATATACAGGGGGTACCGGTACAGAGTCAATGTGCGGGGGCACCGGTTAATCGAGGTAATTGAGGTAATATATACATGTAGGTAGAGTTATTAAAGTGACTTATGCATAGATAATAACAGAGAGTAGCAGCAGCATAAAAGAGGGGGGGCAATGCAAATAGTTTAGGTAGGAATTTCATTAGATGTTCAGTAGAAGCTTGGCCCCAGTGATGTAATGGGCCGTACGCACTACCCTCTTTAGCGCCCTGTGGTCGGAGGCCGTGCAGTTGCCATACCAGGCAGTGATGCTACCAGTCAGGATGCTCTCAATGGTGCAGCTGTAGAACCTTTTGAGGATCTGATGACCCATTGCCAAATCTTTCAGTCTCCGGAGGGGGAATAGGTTTTGTTGTGCCCTCTTCACGACTGTCTTGGTGTGCTTGGACCATGTTAGTTTGTCGGTGATGTGGACACCAAGGAACTTGAAGCTTTCAACTTGCTCCACTACAGACCCGTCAATGAGAATGGGGGTTTGCTCGGTCCTCATTTTCCTGTAGTCCTCAATCATCTCCTTTGTCTTTATCATGTTGAGGGAGAGGTTGTTGTCCTGGCACCACACGGCCAGGTCTCTGACCTCCTCTTTATATGCTGTCTCGTCGTTGTTTGTGATCAGGCCTACCACTGTTGTGTCATTGGCAAACTTAATGATGGTGTTGGAGTTGTGCCTGGCCATGCAGTCATGAGTGAACAGGGAGTACAGGAGGGGGCTGAGCACACACCCCTGAGGGGACCCGTGTTGAGGATCAGCGTGGCGGATGTGTTGTTACCTACCCTTACCACCTGGGGGCGGCCCATCAGGAAGTCCAGGATCGAGTTGCTGAGGGAGGTGTTTAGTCCCAGGGTCCTTAGCTTAGTGATGAGCTTTGAGGGCACTATGGTGTTGAACGCTGAGCTGTAGTCAATGAATAGCATTCTCACAAAGATGTTCCTTTTGTCCAAGTGTGAAAGGGCAGTGTGGAGTGCAATAGAGATTGCAACATCTGTGGATATGTTGGGGCGGTATGCAAATTGGAGTGGGTCTACGGTTTCTGGGATAATGATGTTTATGTGAGCCATGACCAGCCTTTCAAAACACTTCATGGCTACAGATGTGAGTGCTATGGGTCAGTAGTCATTTAGGGAGGTTACCTTAGTGTTCTTGAGCACAGAGACTATGGTGGTCCACTTAAAACATGAATGTTGACATATTTCCCAGGACATGGACATATCTTATATGGGCAGAAAGCTTACATTCTTGTTAATACATTTTCCAGTTCATAATTGTACACTCTCCTCAAGCAATAGTATGGTATTGCAGCACTGTAATAGCTACTGTAAATTGGACAGTGCAGTTGGATTAACAAGATATTAAGCTTTCTGCCAAAATTAGATATGTCTATGTCCTGGGAAATGTTCTTGTTTCTTACAACCTCATGCTAATCGCATTAGCCTACGTTAGCTCAACTGTCCCGTGGGTGGGACACTGATCCTGAACTGATTTATGCTGATTTAAACTTGCCAAAACAAAGGGGTTAAATGGTTTGTTGGTTCATTTAGATTTTAATTTTTTATTTGGGAAGGATACATTTTCGCCTGATATGACATACCCAAATCTAACTGCCTGTAGCTCAGGACCTTAAGCAAGGAAATGCATATTATTTATACCATTTGAAAGGAAACACTTTGAAATGAATGTAGAAGAATATTCGATTTGGTAAAAGATAAAACAAAGAAAAAAACATGCGTTTTTTTGTCCCATCATCTTTGAAATGCAAGAGAAAGGCCATAATGTACTATTCCAGGTTAGGTACAATTTAGATTTTGGCCACTAGATGGCAGTTGTGTATGTGCAAAGTGTTAGACTGATTCAATGAACCATTGCATTTCTGTTCAAAATTCATTTTTCTTTTGATGATAGCAAGATGTCCAGGCCCTGAGGCAGCAAAACAGTCCCAAACCACGACGCTCCCTCCACCATACTTTACAGCTGGGATGAGGTTTTGATGTTGGTGTGCTGTGCCTTTTTTTCTCTACACATAGTGTTGTGTGTTCCTTCCAAACAACTCAACTTTAGTTTCTTCCGTCCACAGAATATTTTGCCAGTAGCGCTGTGGAATATCCAGGTGCTCTTTTGCAAACTTCAGACGTGCAGCAACGTTTTTTATGGACAGCAATGGGTTCTTCCATGGTGTCCTCCAATGAACACCATTCTTGTTTAGTGTTTTACATATTGTAGACTTGTCAACAGAGATGTTAGCATGTTCCAGAGATTTCTGTAAGTCTTTAGCTGACACTCTAGGATTCTTCTTAAACTCATTGAGCATTCTGCGCTGTGCTCTTGCAGTCATCTTTGCAAGAAGGCCACTCCTAGGTAGAGTAGCAACAGTGCTGAACTTTCTCCATTTATAGACAATTTGTCTTACCGTGGACTGATGAAAATCAAGGCTTTTAGAGATACTTCTGTAACCCTTTCCAGATTTATGCAAGTCAAAAATCTTAATCTTGTGTCTTCTGAAATCTCATTTGTTAGAGGCATGGTTCACATCAGGCAATGCTTCTTGTGAATAGCAAACTCAAATGTTGTGATTGATTGTTTTTTTATAGGGCAGGGCATCTCTAACCAACATCTCCAATTTCATCTCATTGATTGGACTGCAGGTAAGCTGACTCCAACTAGCTTTTGGAGAAGTCATTAGCCTAGGGGTTCAGATAATTTTTCCAACCTACACTGTGAATGTTTAAATGATGTATTCAATATAGACAAGAAAAACAACAATAAGTTGTGTGTTATTAGCATTCATCAATATACAAGTGTTACATAGTCATCAAAAGCTGTTGACAGAATTTGTTCTTAACTTAACTTGCTTCGTTTAATACAGGTTAAATAAAAAAAAAAAAATAAAAAAAAAAAGGTAACAATCGAATATTGACGGTTTATGGGACCCGCGGGCCCGCCAGGAGTCTCTTCGTGCGAGGGAACAATGCATCACCGAACAAGAGCATGGATTTCCAACAACACAAGGCCGTGCTGAATCAGATGCTGGACTACAACACAGTGGCTGATATGAACAAAAGGCTGACACAAGTAGCTCAACTATTCCAACAACAGCTCCAGCAGCTACAGCAGAGCACTTCACTGGAACAGGCATTTATGAAATAGTAGTGTGAATATCATGCATAAACTTAATTTCATGTTTTTTCTTTGACTTGTCTCAGGAAGAACAGTCCACACAACACCTGTGTACTGTCTCCTGTTCAGTCAGCTGAGATGAAAGTACACAGATGGAGAGTGGAGCATGGCAGTGTTTGAAGGTGAGTAGTCCAATAAAGACATGGACTGACAGTAACATACATCTACAATGGTCTTAATGATTTTGATGCATATAACCACTGATAATACACCACACTGACTCCTCAGATGCAAATCAGAATTGGAGTAAAAGAGAGAGTCATAAGTCGTCAGAGGCATATATCGCCGGACACCCAAGATAGAGCAAAGGAACGGAACATAAAAAAGCAAAAGAGGCGTTGCCAGAGACGGTTTATAATGTAAACCAATACATTTTAAATACAGTTCTGAGTTTTGAAAGCTGAGACTTGTTCCATAGATTTCAGTGTGTGCTTTTTTACAGTATTCACACCCCTTGACATTTTCCACATTGTGTTAGTCGGAATTTAAAATGGATTACATTTAGATTTGCTTGCTCACATTGAGGGAGATGTTGTTGTCCTGGCACCACACTGCCAGTTCTCTGACCTCCCTATATGCCGTCTCATCATTGTCAGTGATCAAGCCTACTACTGTTGTCTCGTCAGCAAACTTAATGATGGTGTTGGAGTCGTGTTTGGCCACGTAGTCGTGGGTGAAATAGGAATACAAGAGGGGACTAAGTACACAACCCTGTGGGGCCCCAGTGTTAAGGATTAGCGTGGCAGACGTGTTGTTGCCTTCTCTTACCACCTGTGGGCGGCCCGTCAGGAAGTCCAGGATCCAGTTGCAAAGGGAGGTGCTTCATGGGCACTATGGTGTTGAATGCTGAGCTGTAGTCAATGAACAGCATTCTCACATAGGTGTTCCTTTTGTCCAGGTGAGAAAGGGCAGTGTGGAGTGCGATTGAGATTGCGTCATCTGTGGATCTGTTGGGGCAGTATGCGAAATGGAGTGGGTCTAGGAATGCTGTTGATGTGAGCCATGACCAGCCTTTCAAAGCACTTCATGGCTACCGACGTGAGTGCCACGGGCGGTAATCATTTAGGCAGGTTACCTTCGCTTCCTTGGGCACAGGGACTATGGTGGTCTGCTTGAAACATGTAGGTATTACAGACTCTGTCAGGGAGAGGTTGAAAATGTCAGTAAAGATACTTGACAGTTTATCCGCCCATGCTTTGAGTACACATCCTGATAATCCGTCTGGCCCAGCGGCTTTGTGAATGTTGACCTGTTTAACTTCTTTGGGAGCAGCGCACGACGGGACCGTTTTGGAGAGCCTGGCGTGCCCAAAGTAAAATGCCTCCCATTCAGGCCCAGAAAATAGGATATGCACATATTTAGTACCATTGGATAGGAAACACTGAGAATTTTCTAAAAGTGTTAACATTTTGTCTGTGAGTATAACAGAACGGATATGGCAGGCGAAAACCCGAGGAATTTCTGTCCTGGAAAAAGTGGTTTTGACACATTGCCTCATTTAGAACCCCTCCCTTATGAAAATGCCCATATAAGGGCATATGAATGCAGTACCTATTGCTTACTCTGGATGTCAACAGTCTCGAGAAAGTGTTCTGATTCTTTTTAGATGCTTTTAGAGCAGAGAAGAAGACAAATAAGGAAGTGGACACACAGAATGTCAATAGAGGAAAACACGTGTTCATGGCTGGCGCGCTCTGTGGTTTTTTCCTTTCTTATCGCCCAGTTTATATTCCGGTTGAAATATTATACAATTTATACATAAGTGTTCCTAAGGATACATTTAAAATTATGTTTGATTGTTCTTGGACAAGTTTATAGGAATAAGTTGAACGAGTTCTCTTCACGTTTCAATGGACAATTGGAGGCTGTATTTTCTTATCATAACGCGCCAACCAAACGGAGATTTATGGATATAATACATTACTTTTTCTAACAAAAGAACCATGGATTGTCTTCGTTGGACACTTGGGAAGCCCTCAGCAGAAGTTCTTCAAAAGGTAATTGATTTGTTTTTGCTGTGAAATGTGTTTTCTGTGAACCGTGATAGCTTATGAATTTATGGTAATGAGAAAAATATGTTAGGTGCTACCCTCAAACAATCAAATGTGGTGCTTTCGCCGTTGTTTGCTGTTTGGGGTTTTAGTCTGAATTTCTGTATAGTACTTTGTGACATCTGCTGATGTAAAAAAGGTTTTATAAATATATTTGATTGATTGATACAGTGCAATACATTTTTTTCCAATTATTTCGTTACTTATTTTTTTGGAAGGGGGTTCACGAATACACAGTATATTTTTTAATTATGTCTTGGCTTATCCTGCACACTTCTCTTTCTAATTTTTTTTGTTCATTAGAGACATATTTTATACAATTAACAAAAATATAAACTCAACATACAACAATTTCAAAGATTTTATTGAGTTACAGTTCATATAAGGAAATCCGTCAATTGAAATAAATAAATTAGGTCCTAATCTATGGATTTCACATGACTAGGAATACAGATATGTATCTGTTAGTCACATATACACTATGTATAAAAAAAGTATGTGGACACCACTTCAAATTATTGGATTCGGCCATTTCAGCCACACCCGTTGCTGAATGGTGTAAAAATCGAGCACACAGCCAAGCAATATCCACAGACAAACATTGGCAGTAGAATGGCCTTACTGAAGAGCTCAGTGACATTTAATGTGGCACCGTCATTGGATGGATGCTACCTTTCCAACAAGTCAGTTCGTCAAATATATGCCCTGCTAAAGCTGCCCCGGTCAACTGTAAGTGCTGTTATTGTGAAATTGAAATGTCTAGGAGCAACAACAGCTCAGCCGCGAAGTGGTAGGCCACACAAGCTAATAGAATGGGACCACCGTGTACAGAACCGCGTAGCGCCTAAATATCGTCTGTCCTCGGTTGGAAGCAACGTCAGCGCAATAATTGTTTGTCAGGAGCTCCATAAAATGGCATTCCATGGCTGAGCAGCCACACACAAGCCTAAGAACACCATGTGCAATGCCAAGTGTTGGCTGGAGTGGTGTAAAGCTTACCGCCATTGGACTCTGGAGCAGTGGAAACGCGTTCTCTGGAGTGATGAATCACACTTCCCCATCTGGCAGGTTTGGCAGATGCAAGGAGAACGCTACCTGCCCCAATGCATATTGGTGGAAGAGGAATAATTATCTGGGGATGTTTTTCATGGTTTGGGCTAGGCCCCTGACTTCCAGCGAAGGGAAATCTTAGCGCTACAGCATACAATGACATTCTAGACAATTCTGAGCTTCCAACTTTGTGGCAACAGTTTGGGGGAGGCTCTTCTTATTTCAGAATGCCAATCTCCTTCTTTATAAAGTTGATCAGGCTGTTGATTGTGGCATGTGGAATGTTGTCACAATCCTCTTCAATGGCTGTGCGAAGTTGCTGGATATTGGCGGGAACTGGAACACGATGACGTACATTTCGACCAAGAACATCCCAAACATGCTCAATGGGTGACATGTCTGGTGAGTATGCAAGCCATGGAAGAACTGTCATGACTGTCCATGAGAATCAAAACAGGTCAGATCAGGTTCGCAATGAATAACTTCAATCAGACCCCCTCTCACCCTAGAGTGGAGAGGAAAAAACTAAGGGGGTTAACAACTCATGCCCTGTTGTAAATCAAGGGAGAAGATTCAGGTCTGTGCTCTCAAGATTCACCAAATGAATGTGCTTTGTTTCAACGCTGGTCCGACCAATCTGATTCCACGCTTCAAGGTTGCTTCAATCACGTGGACTGGGATATGTTCCGCATAGCGTCGGACAATAACATTGATGAATACGCTGATTCGGTGAGCGAGTTTATTAGCAAGTGCATCGGTGATGTTGTATCCACAGTGACTATTAAAACCTTCCCCAAACAGAAACCGTGGATTGATGGCAGCATTCGCTCAAAAATGAAAACGCAAACCACTGCTTTTAATCAGGCCAAGGTGACCGGAAACATGACCGAATACAAACAGTGTAGCTATTCCCACTGCAAGGCAATCAAACAATCTAAGCGTCAGTATAGAGACAAAATAGAGTCGCAATTCAACGGCTCAGACACGAGAGGTATGTGGCAGGGTCTACAGTCAATCACGGACTACAAAAAGAAAATCATCCCCGTCGTGGACCACAATGTCTTGCTCCCAGACAAACGAAACAACTTCTTTGCTCGCTTTGAGGACAATAGTGCCACCGACACGGCCCGCTACCAAAACCTGCGGGCTCTCCTTCACCGCAGCCAACGTGAATAAAACATTTAAACGTGTTAACCCTCGCAAGGCTGCCGGTCCAGATGGCATCTCTGGCCGCGTCCTCAGAGCATGCGCAGACCAGCTGGCTTGTGTGTTTACGGACATATTCAATCAATCCTTATCCCAGTCTGCTGTTCCCACATGCTTCAAGAGGGCCACCATTGTTCCTGTTCCCAAGAAAGCTAAGGTAACTGAGGTAAGTGACTATCGCCCCGTAGCACTCACTTCCGTCATCATGAAGTGCTTTGAGAGACTAGTCAAGGATCATATCACCTCCATCCTACCTGACACCCTAGACCAACTCCAATTGGCTTACCGTCCCAATAGGTCCACAGACGACGCAATATTAATCACACTGCACACTGCCCTAACCCATCTGGACAAGAGGAATACCTATGTAAGAATGCTGTTCAACGACTACAGCTCAGCATTTAACACCATAGAACCCTCCAAACTCATCATTAAGCTCGAGACCTTAGGTCTCGACCCCGCCCTGTGCAACTGGGTCCTGGACTTCCTGAAAAAGTCTGGAAAACAACTTTTATCTCAAGGCCATCAGACTGTTAACTTCTTAGGGAGCGGCAGGTGAGGTGACGGTTTTGGAGAGTCTGGCGTGCCCAAAGCAAAATGCCTGCCACTCAGGCTCAGAAAATAGGATATGCACATAATTAGTACTATTGGATAGGAAACACTCTGAAGTTTCTAAAAGTGTTAACATAATGTCTGTGAGTATAACAGAACTCATTTAGCAGAGTTAAAAATACATCCGGAAATCAGTTTCTGGTGACCTTTGGCTCTGTTAGACACACTCCCTATTGAATCCATTTGTTACCAGGACTGAGACTGCAGTACCTATGGCTTCCACTAGATGTCAGCAGTCTGTGTACAAAGACTCAGGGAGATTGGAGTAAGCAGAACGAATAGGTACAGGAAATGGCATGGGGACCTGAAATGTCAACAAGTTTTCTTGGGCGCGAGTCTGGCTGGCGCGCCCCACTTTATTTTATTTCTATAAGGTATAGGTGACCATCCGAGTGAAATATTATCGCTAATATTCATAAAAGGATAGCTAAGGATGCATTTTAACTTCTTAAGGAGCGGTGGGGCGCTTCCTTATTCGTCGTCTTCTCTGCTCTAAAAGCATCTAAAAAGAATCAGAACACTTTTTCGAGACTGTTGACATCCAGAGGAAGCGATAGGTACTGCATTCATATGCCCTTATATGGGCATTTTCATAAGGGAGGGGTTCTAAATGAGGCAATCTGTCAAAACCACTTTTTCCAGGACAGAAATTCCTCGGGTTTTCCCCTGCCATATCCGTTCTGTTATACTCACAGACCAAATGTTAACACTTTTAGAAAATTCAGAGTGTTTCCTATTCAATGGTACTAAATATGTGCATATCCTATTTTCTGGGCCTGAATGGGAGGCATTTTACTTTGGGCACGCCAGGCTCTCCAAAACGGTCACCTCGTGCGCTGCTCCCAAAGAAGTTAACTGGTATTTGTTTTGTTTAGGAAAAGTTTATAGGTATATTTGAACGCGTTCTCTTCACGTTTCAATGGGCGATTCGACGTTGCATTTTCTGAACATAACGCACCAACCAAACGGAGATTTATGGATATAATAAATGACTTTTTCTAACAAAAGAACCATTGAATGTCTTCGTTGGACACTTGGGAAGCCCTCAGCAGAAGTTCTTCAAAAGGTAAGGGATTTGTTTTCGCTGTGAAATGTGTTTTGTGTGAACAGCGATGGTTTATGAATTTATGCTAATGCAGAAATATTGGAGGTGCTACCCTCAAACAATCAAATGTTGTGCTTTTGCCGTAAAGCCTTTTTGAAATCTGACAACGCTGTGATATTGCCAAGAAGCAGAGCTTTTGATGACTATGCAACACTTGTATATTGATGAATGTTTAATTCAACTTTTGGATTTTGAATTTGGCGCCTTGCATTTTACCGGGTAGTGTCGGGAGTAGCGCCCCACAACTCCGTAAGTAGTTAAACAGTCATCACTAACATTGAGTGGCTGCTGCCAACATACTGACTCAAATCTCTAGCCACTTTAGGTGTCTCTGTCACTCTCTCTCTCAGCCATGTTGTTGTCATTCTGCCAGGGTGACCTGTTTTCAGTCTATTAAGTCTCGAGTCAATGACCGATGCTAAGTGTATGTTACTCCTGTGTTCCCATTTCATTAACTAGTAAATAAATAATTGAACTAATTTGTGTAGTCCTGAATCATAAGCAAGGCTGGTGTTTTTGCAGATCCAAGGAGGTTACGACTGTTCATAATGATGATATGATACGAGGTTATGATTAATAAGTTGACTGTTTATAGATGTGATAGGTAAAGACCTTTTAGAGTTTAATTCGGGAGATGGTAACTCTTTAAAGAACCGCTCTCGGGGTGCCCCAAATCCTAATTAGTTAATTGTTACATAATTAATTTAATCGGGTAACAATTAAATATAGTTAGTTAGATAAATAACAGTCTTCAAATAATGTTAAAGTCACGACAGCACCTGGTTTTGTTCTCTGCGCTCCAGCACTGCCTGTTCACTGGCCCCAAGCACTACCTCTGTCCCCAGTACTGACTGGTGATTGGCCCCCAGCCCATCTCCCGCACTGAGTTGCAGTGCAGAACTAGAAACAATATCCATGCAGGACCTGGGAAGCTCTACCCTGTGCCCACCTCCAAGACCTACTCCACTGGCTTTCTCCTCACCGGTGCCAAACAGCAGGGAGAATAGAACTGCAGACTCAGTCCTTGACACATCACTTGCAAAGGCATTGCAAATGATTGAAGACATATCTCAAGACCTGGAGAATGTCATGCACAGAGCCACCAGCTTTTCCCAGAGTCTATTAAAAATAATAATTTCAGAATTACTCTGATCCCCTTTCCTCTCTTCTGTTGTCCATTTTCCTCCTCTCCTCACCATGCACACTGCTCTCCAGACACTCCTAATTTCCCCAGTCTTCTCATCCTCTCCACAGGGTCCTGGCACCTATAGCTGATTTCATGGATGAACTCTTGCCAAAACTCTGGGAGGAATGAGTTCGTGCATGACTTCAAGAAGAGGACATGGACCGAACGATTGGAACCCCAGTGAAATGAACAACTCATCTGAGGAGTCAGACACTAGACACTTTCATTTTATTCCATAGACACTTTTGTTATTTACATGTCAGTTCATAAGCTACTTTTACTATTGTTCCAAAATATGTCTATTGCTCATAAATATTTGTATTTACAATCAACACCTTATATATCACCCTTTTGTTGTTTACATGTCTGTACATAGCAGACACTGTTGTACTATTATTTTGAAATATTTATATTCAGAAATATTTGTAACTACACTCCAACACTGACATTTTATTCCATAGACACTTGTTTACATGTCTGTTCTCAGAAGACACTTTTGTATTGTGGTTTACTTTCAGAAGCAAGAATAAAGCTTTTATTATGTGCTGAAAAAGCTCTGTTGGCATTTCTTAATCTCAATACAAGGTGTTTCAATGCATTCTATTTGAACAATGCATTCTACTTGAACAACAAGTGCTGAAAACGTACAGGAGATGCGTGCCACAGATTTTACAGGCTTGCTTCTACTTGTAGAGTTCAATCTAATCTAAATGACTGCACACCTGAGACGTCCCAGAATCAGGTTTCATTTTATTAACAAGATTAAAACTCGACTGGTTCAGTGTACACAAAGAACTGTGCATCCATCAAGAATCCTCATCCTTGCAGCCATGTTGCCGAATGCATTCTCTGACTCTCCGACAATGAGATTTGGTAAACAAAAACATTTTCCAGGAACCATATTGCAAAAGAGTTGATAAAATGTGACTGATCGTCTCTTTTTGTTTTTTTTGATGTAGCAAAATTAGAAAGTATTTTTTACATTAGATAAAAGTAGAGACTCAGAGCTAGAAAATGATATATCATACACTGCAGTTAAAGAACAATGGGGAAGTAATTCTGCTTTGAAAGTTCATAAACTTGTAACCTCACTTTTGAGACAATGACCAGTGAATGTTTTGGTACACCTACTGGAGAGCTCTTCTTTGTCTACACCAATTCAAAGTTGTTCACACATTATTAAGCTTTAGCCCCACCCAGCTCTTTAACCTTTCCACATGTCCAAATATCTGTTCCGGTTGCCCCAGTGTGAGTTTTCTATGCACTTGATGTCACAATGAGCTCACTGTTCCAAAATGTGATATATTCTTATATAGCTTGGTAGTTTTCCGAGCGCATTCCACAAAGCTGTTTATCATGTCCGTCTTATCCACTGCCCCCATTTTGAGGTTATAGTCAAGCACATAGTCTGGTTTTAACTTTCTTTCTCCCGTCAGGTGGCCCACCATCCCTGTGGCCGACATGGTTGTTGTATGGAGAGTGGAGAGGACATGAACATATCGTTTGTCATGCCACTTTACTGCCAGCTGTTGACCATTCTCCTTGAACTCCACCTCACTTTTCTGCATCTTCCTGCATCCGAATGTCGGCATCCCCTTCCTGTTCGACTTGACTGTGGCACAGGCCCCTGTGCTGTTGGAGAACAGATGCGGGACTGCTGTACCAATTGTCCACATACAAAGTGTGTCACTTGCCGAGATGAGGAGCCAGTATGGTCGTCCCCGTGGACCCGGACACACCAAGCCCCTCATAATGTTGGATGTCAGCGGTGGACTCTGTGTAGACTATAATGTCCTGGACAAATCCTGTCTTCACGTCGCACATAACAAATAACTTCACCCCAAACCTGTGCTTTTAGAGGGAATATATTGATGGAACGCCAGCCTACAATTCCATAACATCAAGGACTCATCAATGCATAGGTCATTGTATGGCACAAAGACCCGACCAAATGCTGATGTCAGGCTGGTAAGAACATTTCTTATTTTGTGTAATGGGTCATTTAGGTTGGCAGTAGCAATGCAGGCATCGCAGCAGAACAAGGAACAGGTCTTGAGAAAAGAGGGTGGCAAAGAAAGGAGTTCCTAAGAGTATTCTCTCAGGGAGTTCTTCTTTACAATTCCCATGAGAAGGACTGTCACCAGGAAGGTATACATTTCACAAATTGTGGTTGTCACCTATTTAGCGAGTTTCCTCCTCACTCCTGGTTCTCTTTTCTCCTGTGGCTCCAAGGCATAGCTCTCTCTTCTCCTGTAGCTCCTATCCTGTAGCTCCAAGGCATTGGTCTCTCTACTATGTTTCCCACCAGCTCCTCTGTCAGAAACAGCTTGAAGCACTCTGCCTCAGACAGAAATGGCAAGGGGCATTGCAGACTGGGACTCGTCAAAGCAAACAGCAGGGCCAGGAGGGGTGAAATGGCTACCTGTACTTCATACACCGTCGTTCTGCCTCCATCACCACCAGCATCTTCAAAGGGACCTGAGACCTCATCAGTGGACAAGGGGCTCAATAGCTACAAGGTTGGGGGGCATTAATTATTTATTGGTAATTATTTATTTACTGTTTTATTCACATCTTTTCAAGTACTGGTGACAAATTACGCATTCCGTTTCTTGCATAGATTGTAATGGACACATATTATGTGTATAAAATACTTTTTTGAAGGTGGAACTGCTTATTATGAGCTAAGCTTATTCCAGCTATGTGTGGAGCCATGTTGGTTGACATACAATGCATTGTGGGTTTCATGCTCACTCTGACCATTTTACTCACCCTAGCAGAGCTGGTTAGGCTGTTTTTATGTTATCCAAAGCATTGGTGACTGCAACTGTGCTGCTGGCAAGAATTGAATTACACATTTTTGCCAATGTTTACTGACACCGGCCATATTCAACGGGTGTTGGAGCGTTCGTAAATTCGCACTGGCCCACTCAGACGAGTGCTCTGAAATCGGAGTAAATAGCCAGAGCAAACTTACCAGCTACGTCTACTGACAGTTGTTGCAGTGACATCATGAACATTCTATTTAAGTGGTTACTTGCATAGTGGAGTCTTTTTGTTTAGACATCTAGCTAAACAATTAACCATGATCCCAACTCATAACATTACTACCCTGCATGAATCTGCAGGTAGCTAACCAACCAGGTTCAATGTTAGCTAGCTAGCTAACATTAGGCTATAACTAGCAATGGAAATGGCTCTGCGATACAAACAATATTACTACACAGATCATACACGTAACTTTAGCTAGCGAGCCAGCCAGCTAACTAGCTAACAATACGCTTTAACTTAAAATGAAAATTTTCAATTTTCGGACAAATTTGAAAGATGTAATCCGGAGACAGATGTTTTCTGTGTGTTCTCTTTTCAACTCTGTCTGCATATTTGCAATCAAACACCAGAATTTACTCCATCTCCTTAGCTATCATACTCTAATTCCACCGTGTATTCAACTGATTTCAAAACTCGGTCCTCCAGAAAGTGGAGAGCAACACCTNTCCCCCTTTTTTTTATAAAAAAAAACATATTTTAATGGAGGATTCGAGAACACTCTAGCTTTATGTCCACATCCTGGCTCAACCCTAAACCTAAACCCTAACACTAACCCTAGCTTCATGTCCACTCTTGGCTCAACCCCAACCCTAACACTAAACCTCACTTCATCTCCACATCCCGGCTCAACCCTAACACCAACCTCAACCCTAAAGGCGTCAGCATGCTTCAGTTCGGCTCAACCCTAACTTGGGGATGTGGACAAGAAGTTAGGGTTAGTGTTAGGGTTTAGGCTAGGTTTAGGGTAGAGCCGGGATGTGGACATAAAGCTAGGGTAAGGGTTAAGCCGGGAGTGGACAATGAAGCTAGGGTTTGGGTTAGGTTAGGGTTAGGGTTGACACCAGGTTTAGGGTTGAGCTGGGATATGGACATGAAGCTAGAGTTAGGGTTAGGTTTGAGCTGGGAGTGGACATGAAGCTATTGTTTGGGTGAGGTTAGGGTTAGGGTTGACGCCAGGTTTAGGGTTGAGCTGGGATATGGACATGAAGCTATAGTTAGGTTTAGGGTTAAGCTGGGATGTGGACATGAAGCTAGAGTTAGGGTTGGGGCCTCAACCCTAGACATAACCCTAATCCAATTAACAATAAATTAATTTCCCCCTCCCCCCACTTCATCGCAGAAAGGTAGGACTCACTTGAAGCCTGACCTAGAGTTAATGTGCTTTGAATGATATTGGCAGAATGGTTGAGGCTAGAAACACAATTCACGTATGGGATTGTTCAACAGATGCTCCCGATGAACGCAAGCCTATACCTGACCATGTGAAATTGGTAACTCTAATGAACTTATCCTCTGCAGCAGAAGTAACGCTGAGGCTTCCTTTCCTGTGGCGGTCCTCATGAGAGCCAGTTTCATCATAGTGCTTGATGGTTTTTGCGACTGCACTTGAAGAACAATGAGTAATGATGGACTGTCGTTTCTCTTTGCTTATTTGAGCTGTTCTTGCCATAATATGGACAAATGGGGTTATCTTCTGTATACCACCTATATCTTGTCACAACACAACTGATTGGCTCAAACGCATTAAAAAGGAAAGAAATTCAACAAATTAACTTTTAATAAGGCAAACCTGCTAAATGAAATGCATTCCAGGTGACTACTTCATGAAGCTGGTTGAGAGGCTGCCATCAAGGCAAAGGGTGGCTACTTTGAAGAATCTCAAATATAAAATATATTTTTACTTGTTTTACACTTTTTTGGTTACTACACGATTCCATGTGTTATTTCATAGTTTTGTACGTCTTCACTGTTATTCTACAATGTAGAAAATAGTAAAAATAAAGACAAATCCTTGAATGAGTAGGTGTGTCCAAACTTTTGACTGGTACTGTATGTCTTTCTGTCTGTTGGTCTGCGAGCACATACACTGAGTATAAGAAACATTAGGAACACATTTTTTTGCACTCAGAACAGCCTCAAATCATCGGGGCATGGACTATACTAGGTGTCGAAAGCGTTCAACAGGGATGGTGTCCCATATTGACTTCAATGCTTCCCACAGTTGTGTCAAGTTGGCTGGATGTCCTTTGGGTGGTGGACCATTCTTGATACACACAGGAAACTGTTGAGGGTGAAAAACTTAGCAGTGTTGCAGTTCTTGACACAAACCGGTGCGCCTGGCACCTACTCCCATACCTTGTTCAAAGGCACTTAAATATCTTGTCTTACCCATTCACCCTCTGAATGGCATACATACACAATTAATATCTCAATTGTCTCAAGGCTTAAAAATACTTATTTAACCTGTCTCCTCCCTTCATTTACACTGATTGAAGTGAATTTAACAAATTACATCAATAAGGGACCATAGCTTTCACCTGGATTCACCTGGTCAGTCTCTGTCATGAAAAGAGCAGGTGTTCTTAATGGAAGGGGAGAGAAGGAGGAGAGAGAAAGAGAGGGATAGAGTGAAGGAGGGAGGAGGATAGAGAGGAGGTGAGGTTAGAGAGTCAACAGACAGAATCTATGCATCAATATCCTGTCTGTGGAGGTGGGAGAGAGCAGAGAGGTGGAGGTGGGAGAGAGGAGGGAGAGAGAGAAGAGGGAGATGGCAAGAGAAATGAGAGAGAGGGTGAGGTAGAGAGAGGAGGGATGGGAGAGAGAAAAGGAGGGGAGATGGAGAGAGTGAGAGAGAGAAAAAGATGGAGGAGGTGAAAGAAGGGGGAGGGAGAGAAAGACAGAGGGAGGCAAACCATAGGGATAGAGGAGAGAGCACTACTAGCCTAAAGCACTGCACCACTGCACCAGCCACCACTGTTCTGCAATCCTCCTCTGACGACAAACTAAACAAAGAAATACACAGACCATAGAGTAGTCCTTCAGATGTATTGACTATGACAAGTCAAATTTTGGCTTATAGGCTGGCAGAAAACAATAAGGTCGGCTAGATCATTGATGATAAATAAACAAATAAATAATGAGAAGGTCGTGAGGTCCCTGGCAATTACCAGACCTAGTGCAATGTAGAGCCTCTGAAGTGTGTGTGTGTGCGTGATAGAGAGAGAGTGAGAGTGAGATAAAGAGAGGTTGACTTTTGATATGTTGGCTCTTCATTGAGACATCCTTACTAACTTAAAACACCACTGTACACCCCCTCTGCCATGAAACCTCCCCCACCCCACTTGAAAAGCAAAGTTAACTCCCCCCTGCTTTTTGTTCTGTGTAAATCAGATGGTCATTGAGTGCCCCTTCCCTCAGCTAGTGATTTACACATACAGAGCCAGGTGAGGCCGCTACTCCATCCTGGTAATGGCCTGGTGAATCAACGGAGAAAAGGAGAACAGGAGAGACCAGGCTACTCCTCAACCCTGATGTACAATTTTAAGCACCTACAGTGCCTTCACAAAATATTTACGCCATGTAACTTTTCCACATTTTGTTGTGTTACAAATTGGGATTAAAAAGAATTTATTTGCATTTTTTCCACCCCATGATCTAAATTTTTTTTAAAGATGAAATAAATAAGTATTCAACCCCTTGAGTCAAAGCATGTTAGAATCACCTTTGTCACCTATTACAGCTGAGTCTTTTGGGGTAAGTCTTTTGGGGTAAGTCTTTGCAAATCTGGAGTGTACAATATTTGTCTATTTTTTTTTTAACTCTTCAAGCTCTGTTTGGTTGTTGATCATCACTACACAGCTACAGTTGAAGTCGGAAGTTTACATACACTTAGGTTGGAGTCATTAAAACTCGTTTTTCAACCACTCCACAAATTTCTTGTTAACAAACTATAGTTTTGGCCAAGTCGGATAGGACATCTACTTTGTGCATGACACAAGTAATTTTCCAACAATTGTTTACAGACAGATTATTTAACTTATAATTCACTGTATCAAAATTCCAGTAGGTCAGAAGTTTACATACACTAAGTTGACTGTGTCTTTAAACAGCTTGGAAAATTCCAGAAAATTATGTCATGACTTTAGAAGCTTCTGATAGGCTAAATGACATCATTGAGTCAATTGCAGGTGTACCTGTGGATGTATTTCAAGGTCTACCCTCAAACTCAGTGCCTCTTTGCTTGACATCATGGGTAAATCAAAAGAAATCAGCTAAGACCTCAGAAAAAAAATTGTAGACATCCACAAGTCTGGTTCATCCTTGGGAGCAACTTCCAAATGTCTGAAGATACCACGTTCATCTGTACAAACAATAGTACGCAAGTATAAACATCTTGGGACCACGCAGCCGTCATACCACTCAAGAAGGAGACGCGTTCTGTTTCCTAGAGATGAACGTACTTTGGTGTGAAAAGTGCACATCAATCCCAGAACAACA
This sequence comes from Hucho hucho, assembly GCA_003317085.1. NCBI lineage: Eukaryota > Metazoa > Chordata > Actinopteri > Salmoniformes > Salmonidae > Hucho > Hucho hucho. The sequence goes on from QNTS01000487.1 coordinate 474,396, forward strand.
GCAAAGGACCTTGTAAAGATGCTGGAGGAAACAGGTACAAAAGTATCTATATCCACAGTAAAAAGAGTCCTATATCGACATAACCTGAAAAGCCGCTCAGCAAGGAAGAACCCACCGCTCCAAAACCGGCATTAAAAAAGCCAGATTACGGTTTGCAACTGCACATGGGGACAAAGATTGTACTTTTTGGAGAAATGTCCTCTGGTCTGATGAAACAAAAATAGAACTGTTTGGCAATAATGACCATCGTTATGTTTGTAGGAAAAAGGGGAATGCTTGCAAGCTGAAGAACACTATCCCAACTGTGAAGCACGGGGTGGCAGCATCATTTTGTGGGGCTGCTTTGCTGCAGGAGGGACTGGTGCACTTCTCAAAATAGATGGCATTGTGAGGTAGGAAAATTATGTGGATACATTGAAGCAACATCTCAAGACATCAGTCAGGAAGTTAAAGCTTGGTCGGAAATGGGTCTTCCAAATGGACAATGACCCCAAGCATTGTGGCAAAATGGCTTAAGGACTACAAAGTCAAGGTATTGGAGTGGCCATCACAAAGCCCTGACCTCAATCCCATAGAACATTTGTGGGCAGAACTGAAAAAGGGTGTGTGAGCAAGGAGGCTTACAAACCTGACTCAGTAACACCAGCTCTGTCAGGAGGAATGGGCCAAAATTCACCCAACTTATTGTGGGAAGCTTGTGGAAGGCTACCTGAAATGTTTGACCCAAGTTAAACATTTTAAAGGCAATGCTACCAAATACAATTGAGTGTTTGTAAACTTCTGACCCACTGGCAATGTGATGAAAGAAATAAAAGCTGAAATAAAGCCAGCTAACTAGCTAACAATACGCTTTAACTTAAAATGAAAAATTTCAATTTTCGGACAAATTTGAAAGATGTAATCCGGAGACAGATGTTTTCTGTGTGTTCTCTTTTCAACTCTGTCTGCATATTTGCAATCAAACACCAGAATTTACTCCATCTCCTTAGCTATCATACTCTAATTCCACCGTGTATTCAACTGATTTCAAAACTCGGTCCTCCAGAAAGTGGAGAGCAACACCTGATATTTTTTTTTTTTAAAGCTGTGTTCGAAAGAATTACCTACACATAATGACCAGCTCAATGTTATAAACAGAAGTGCGCTACATGGCAGACAAATCCTAACTCATCTCTAGGCATGTCCAGCCCATCCATTATCTCAGCCAATCATGGCTAGTGGGAATGTTCCTGTCCTTTTTCTGTGGCTAAACCAAGTAGGCTCGTAATTTAACAAGTGTATTTGTATTTACAGATGGCATAAACGTTTATTATTAAGGCACTTGAAAGTTCACATATTCCAGAAAGCATTTCTCCCACACGTCTTCCTTGTTTGGGTGTTCCCTCTCTTCCTTGTTTGGCCGTAGATTACTTTTACCAATTCAACACCCTCTACTGTCTCCGGGTAATATTGTCGCTTTCCCCCTTTTTTTTATAAAAAAAAACATATTTTAATGGAGGATTCGAGAACACTCTAGCTTTATGTCCACATCCTGGCTCAACCCTAAACCTAAACCCTAACACTAACCCTAGCTTCATGTCCACTCTTGGCTCAACCCCAACCCTAACACTAAACCTCACTTCATCTCCACATCCCGGCTCAACCCTAACACCAACCTCAACCCTAAAGGCGTCAGCATGCTTCAGTTCGGCTCAACCCTAACTTGGGGATGTGGACAAGAAGTTAGGGTTAGTGTTAGGGTTTAGGCTAGGTTTAGGGTAGAGCCGGGATGTGGACATAAAGCTAGGGTTAGGGTTAAGCCGGGAGTGGACAATGAAGCTAGGGTTTGGGTTAGGTTAGGGTTAGGGTTGACGCCAGGTTTAGGGTTGAGCTGGGATATGGACATGAAGCTA